>AYEL01071560.1:0-120773 GCA_000484575.1 Olivierus martensii
CCATAATATTAGTCCGCCATTCGTTTTCTATGAAAACTTTAATATTCATTTTAAACACGTCACAGTTCTCTCGCCGCTATCAGAACCCTACCCCTCGTTGCTAGCGAACTACATAATGGACGATCCCTCCGCCAGCACATTAGTGCCTACGTTACCGAGGAAACTAATGCATGCTGAAGCCGAGTATTGTAAGGAAGCCGAACGTATCCGGTGAGGTGACAAACATTTTGGCCGGAGCTGTACAATTATACAAAATGTGCATAATAAGTGTACAGTTGTACAAAGTCAGATGTTCATTAATATTCATTTGAAAATTCAAAATATCAGAATGATTTCTAAATGGAATATTTTAAAAATTTTAAAATAAAATATAAAATTCTAATATTCTTGTTCTGATAGGATTAATTCTGAATATTTAAAATATGTTAGAATTTGAACATTGATATATACATATTGATCATATTTTGTAGAACTCTACATGTATTGAACAAATTTTGTACAATTGTACCATACTGTATACATTTTGCATAACTGATATCTATTGTATTCATTTTATACACCTGTAAGCCTATGTTCACATTTCATACATTGCATGACTATTGTTACACATTTTGTACAATTGTACACCTATTTTGCACATTTAATATAACTATACACATTTTGTTTAATTGTACCCTTATTATACATATTTTATATACTGATGTTCCTTGTGTGCATTTTGTGCAATTCTATACTTATAAACTTTTGTACAGTTTTACACATTTTGTATATCTATCATACCTATTTATTTTATCTATCTATAGTGCATGTTACACTAATTTACTATTTTAACTACTTCAACTTTTCTTAACTGTATTGTAATATTAACAGCACTTCTTGCAGTAAAGTATCAAGACATATTTATTAAACATAAATATATACAAAGGTTTTCAGTGTATCTACACCCTCTTCAGGCATACTTCTTTACTAACTGAATTGAATCAATAAATTATTTATATAAGGTTGCTATGACAACATTGTAAATAATTTCTTGATTCAATTCAGTTAGTAAAGAAGTATGCCTGAAGAGGGTGTAGATACACCAAAAACGTTTGTTTATATTTATATTTAATAAATATGTCTTGATACTTTACTGCAAGAAGTGCTGTTAATATTACAATATAGTGCATGTTTTGTACAACTAGATTTTATTACAACCATATAGTTTTAGAAAATAACCATATTAATATACAATTGTACATTGTTATGCAGTATTTTGTACAGCTTATACATAAATTATTTATTTGTGTACAACTGTATCAATAGTTATTTATTGTATATAATTGTACATAAATAAATAAAAGTGAATAAACTGTATACAATAAAATAAATGCAATTATTTATTTTACATTGTACATAAATGAATAAAGTAGTATAAATAATTTCATTATAAAAGTATAAGAATATATGTACAATGTTTATAAAAATAATATATAAATATTGTGTATAGTTTGTAGAATTGTACAGATTTTACTATACAAATGCACTATTATTCTATAAAATAAACTATGCTGCTATACAACAATATTTTATTACTGTATTTAAATACACCATCATTTGGATTCAAAACTGTACAGATATTTTGTTTTGAAAAACTGTATATAGTGGTTAAACATTAAACAACAGCACTAATTAGCAGTCGAAGAACTTTATTCACGTAAAGATTTTCCAGAGAAATGTTTTCGGCTATACTAAAGCCATTTTCAACTCTACTGTTTACAGCGTTTAGAACTAAACATGCTATAGAAATTCTAAGGGTATATGCCATTCTAATTCTATTCTAGAATTGTTTCAAATTTATAAAATGTTTGTTTTTAACAGTTTCAGAAACACGTGGTTCAGGTTTCCCGGGGATATGTCAGATTCATTTCAAAAATTAAATTAAAATTAAAACTATTCATTACGGCTCACTATTCCATTCAATTATGCATTCCTTCACCCTTGTAGGACATACTTCCATGCAGTTGGGAATCCTTCTTTATCTTTCTCGTTGATCACCTCCTCGCATTGGCTTTTTGTGTATATATGCAGTTTCTCTGCAGTATAAAGTTCAGCTAGATCTGTGACCCTATTAATTAATCTAGCCTCTTCTCATTTGATCTTAACATCGTACTCATATGCTTGTCTGGACAGTGCTGTTGTTAAACTTCCTTGGCTAATATCCTGTCTATGCTAAAGCGAGAAACGTAAAGGACAGGTTAGAGGAGCATAGACGGGATATTAGTTAAGGAAGTTTAACAACAGCACTGTGCAGACAGGCATATGAGTACGACGTTAAGATCAAATGGGAAGAGGCTAGAATAATTAATAGGGTAATAATTAATAATAATAGGGTCACAGACCCAGCTGAACTATATACTGCAGAGAAACTGCATATATACACAAGAAGCCAATGCTAGGAGGTGATCAATGAGAAAGATAAAGAAGGATTCCCAACTGCATGGAAGTATGTCCTAAAAGGGTGAAGGAATGCATAATTGAATGGAATAATGAGCCGTAGTGAATAGTTTTAATTTTAATTTAATTTTTGAAATGAATCTGATATATTTCCGGGAAACCTGAACCATGTGTTTCTGAAACTGTTAAACACGAACATTTTATAAATTTGAAACAATTCTAGAATAGAATTAGAATGGCATATATCCTTAGAATTTCTAGAATGTATTTAGTTCTAAACACTGTAAATAGTAGAGTTGAAAATGGCTTTAGTATAGCCGAAAACTTTTCTCTGGAAAATCTTTACGTGAATAAAGTTCTTAGACTGCTAATTAGTGCTGTCATTTAATGTTTAATTAGTGAATTACTTAAGAAAGCAGTATACTTTTGGTATTGTGTATACAGTAGTTTCTATATGTTCACCATAACTGTTTTAAATTGTTAATGTGCAAATATTTTGAAATATAAAATAAATATTATTTAGCACAATGATAATGAAGTATAGTAGACCCTTGTATCCATTGTTTTAGTAATTGTGGTTCAAAAAAATTAAATAGAAAATTCAGAATACATTAAACATTCATAGTTTAAATTCACTTCATTTCATAATATAGGCATTGTATCAGCATATCACAAGAAGAAAAATGAAGAGTGAGTACAGTACAATAAATATTTTAGAGAAAGAGAGACTATATTCATGTAACATTTATTATTATAATTGTTCTGTTTTATTATTAGTTATTATTGTTAATGTCTTATTGTGCTTAATTTATAAATTAAACTTTATCATAGGGTATGTACAGTACATGTATATCTATAAAATGTGTAAGGATCCACAATGATATGCCAATAGTACTTGGATTTAAATATCCCACTTCTGGCACCAAGAGATGCCACAATGTGTGGTGTCTCTTGAGTCTTGATTCTCAACAATCCCATATTTGTGCAATATAAAGATCACACAATGGGTATGCCAAAATATTTATTTGATTATTTGTATTGTCAGGAAATGATTGATCCTTGATATCAACACATAGATAAATGGTGCAGAGATTAAGACAAGAGAATTGACTTGGAAATGCATATAAACAAATAAATTATATAAATGATTGATATTTATTTAAATAACAAGGAATAGAAATACAAATCAATAAAGAATAAATACAATTAAAATTATTAACAAAACACTAGATTTAAGCAGTTTAAAAATGGAATAAGAATGAAAACTACAATTTCAACCAGATTCCTGAACAGAGGAAAGAGCTATTTGATCCTGGATTGTATGGACATACTTAGAAGAGAAAGGATATTTTTCTACTTTCTTCTTTAGTTTATGTCTTCTTAAATTTAACTAATATATACACCTTAAATGTGAAGTTATTCAGATAACCATCATCTTGTTCCCTAATCCTTCTCCCAATTCTCCTGTTAATGAGGTGCAACATAGATTCATCTTTTCCTGTTATATTTTTTAAAGTTGAACTATCTCTGAATCTCTTCTTGACTGTCTCTCAGTTTATTTGAAAAGTAAATTTTTAAAATGAAGTGTATTATATTTACCAAATGTATTATATCAGTTTTTTTATTTTGGTAAGTGTTTATTAGTAGTTTCAATCTTGAGATCATGGAGGATTTTTAGACAATCCTGATCCTGAAATTAAATGATTTCTAGTCTCCAAAAACAACTTTTTAGCTAACACAATATACCTTTTAATGATTATAATATCTAATGAGAAAATCAAAAGTTAAATAACTTCAACTACTATTAGAAGACAAATAAATAATGGAACAATACATGAACAGCCTAGTAAAAGTGATGTACTTGTTCATCAGAAATTAGCCAGATAAATACATCACAGTTTCCATTAGTAATTAGCCAAAAATAAATACTTCACAGTTTCTTTGAAGCTCAACAAATCAATAAATAATTTTTCAAAAAGTTCCAGTAGCTCAAGCTTTATCTTAATATCAAGTCAAGGTGTTAACTCTTTGAAAACATTTGACAACTCTAATCAATACTTGTCAATCTGGTATATTAAAAAATGGGTCTTATTCCCTCCTGGAAAATCTGAAGTTGAAATCCAGAATTAAAGGTAGCCTTCAATTGGGCAGCAAATGTATCAAACTACCATTCAGTAAATTTATCACAATAAGTTTCAATTCTATGTGGCCACAGCAAGTTCTCATAGTCACATTATTGGCCACAAAAATTTTCCTTAAGAACCATAAATCTAAATTATATTTGAATTATTAAAAATTAGATAGTGCCTCCAATAATCACATTAGATCAAATTTAATTAATTATTAATTTTACAATTTAATTCTAAATTATTCTACTAAAAAGGTTTGATTTCTTTGGATCATTATTTTTATCAATAATAATAGATTTAGTTTTCTTAATTAAATAGTTTATTCATTTTAATCATTTAATTGTTTAATGTCTTCATTGCTTTTAACATATCATTACTTCTTAATGAAGTACTTTATACTTCAGTTTGCTTTCAGCTGTATGAGAGCAAAATGAAGTATAAAGTAATGAACTCTAACAATTACAACAAATTTTGTTGTAATTATTATAGTTTTTTAACTTGTTTTAATTGTTATGCTTTTTTAACAATTAGTCTAACTAATAGATAACAAATGCCATAAAAATCCTCTATCAGTTAGACCAGTTGTTGAAAAAAGAAATTGTCCAACCTACCTATTAGAAAAACGTTTTGCTAAATGGTGTTATGTCAAATTACCTGAATATGAATTTACTATGAAATCTGCTAGAGAATTAATTGATAAAATCTTAGAGAGAGAGGTCCTTTCTTAGAAAAAAGTTTGAGATATACTATTTTCAAGCTCTACTGAAGTATAAGATTACAGCCTGCCTCCATTGAATTATACAGGTTCCTGTTAAGAAACTTACCTCAACAAAAAACAAATCCTAAATACATCAGGAACCTTTGCCATTTGATTTTATATCAATCATATTTTAAGTTCAAAGGTAAATTTTATTGTCAGACAACAGGGATACCGATAGGAAGTTCATTAGCTCCATTGATAGCAGAATTAGTGATTAGGAGGAAAGAAGAGGAAACACTTCCAGGAATTTTAAATAATTTAAAACTGTATATTAGATATATAGATGATTTGTTAATATTGGATTGATGCATAATTCTGTAGCGTTCTGATTTGGCCTGGCACCACAGCATTGCTGTTCATTTGTTTACCGTTTTTACATTGTCACTGTTTACTTTGGAGTGTTGTCTTGTGGAGTATGAGCTGTCAGCGAGATTGTTACAAATGATTGTTATTTCTTCGCTGTTGAAGATGGAGTGTCAGGTCAAGAAAAACGAACATTTCCAACATATTCTGTTGTACGAGTTTAACAGAGATTCAAGTGCAGTAAATGAAGCTAGGAACATCTGTGAAGTGTATGGAACTTGGATTGATGACTTCCTAAACTCAAAACCAACAGATTTCTACAGACGGGGATCCAAAAACTACCCCAACGTTGGCAGGAAGTTATTGACAATGATGGAGATTACATTGTTGAATAGTTGCTTGCTTGATTTGGTCAAATTTTTAACTGAATTTCATAAATAAAACACTAAACAAACAAACTTAACAAACCTATATTTAAAACGCTATGGAATTATGCATCAACCTTAATATATAGAAGTGTTTTGGAATCAAATAGTTTCTGTTTAATCCAATAATTAAAGAAACAATGAAAAATACGATAAACTTAGAAGAGTTATTTACAGATGATAAATTAGGTCTAATGCTAAAAAACAAAAATATTTTGTTGAAGTGAATTATTTAGATGTGAACATTAGAATCAAGATGGGAAATATAGAACAAAAGTTTTTAGAAAAATTACATACAGACCATTATTTATTCCTAATACAGAACAAGACTCGTGGGAATACAAAATGGCATTGTTCCATGCATTATTGAATAGAGTGGAGATGCATTGTAATAATGAGGAAGATAAATCCACAAAATTAGAATGGATATTACTACAAGCATCAAAATATGGTTATACAAGTATTAGTATCCTCAAACTTTGGGAAATAGTACAAAATAAAAAGAAAAGCAAGTTGGAATGCAGGGATGAATTTAAGGAGACATTTAAAGTAAAGTTAGACCCACTCATATTAAAACACAGAAAATAGAAAAACTATAGGAAAAAGGATAATGTTTACAAAAAGGAACATAGTATTCAATTGTTTGAAAAATGATAAAGGAATAGACAAAAATCAAGTCCCAGGTGTATATCAAATTGAATTTAAGGACATGGATTTTCAACAAAATCAACTTTATATAGGATACACATCACACACACTTCATAAAAGAATTTTAGAACACAAATATGACAGAAAAAGAGAAAAACAGTACTGCTTTGGCACAAAGAGCTTCAAACAGTATATACATATAAATTAGAAGAGTGCTAAAATTATTAAGACACAAGAAAATCTACATATAGGAAAGTGAGAAGAATCTCTTGCTATATTAAAAAAAAAAGAAAACAATCAATTAAACTTATCAGCATTGTAGAACCAAGAGAATTGAGTAGTACCTGGAAGTTTTGTCTAAATTAATAGGTTACTGAAGATTTATAAAAAAAATTTGTATGAATATATGTAATAATAATTTAATTTGAAAAAACTTTTTAAATTTAAAATAATAAAACACGTTTAGTATGGCACACAATTTTTGTTACTATAGTAATTTTGTTTAATTTAATTTTAAATGTTAATGAATTACAGTAGAATTTTAATTTTTTGTATATAGCTGAAGAGAGAATCTAAGAATTCCAAAAGTGCTACTTTGTATTCAATAAAGTAATTTGTTGAATTATTATTTTCCTGCTAATTGACTAGATGTAATTAGTTAATTTAGAATAAGCAATGCAGATTATTGGGAAAGAATACTATGGTTTCAAAATTGAAATGCATGAATTACTTCAGGTTAGAAGTGAGTTTCTTGAGATCATTGATTTGAATGAGCAGCAAGTAGCAATCAAGGAATAAAGAGAATGCTTGCTGATAAGAAATTCTGAGAGAGAAGTATAGGTCTTTGTCTCATTAGACATTGGTATTTGATTTCCTCAAACCATAGTCATACTGATATCATACTGATTTGTGCATCATACTGATCATTGCATCTTTTTTAATCTCTTATATGTTGTTATTAAATGGTTTTATATTGTTAATTGACTCTGTTAATCACTAATCTGCAACAACAATAACAACAGTATTATTTGTGCGATGTTTATTATTTTTTTTTTTTGCAAAATGATTTTCACATTTACAAAGAAATCTGTCTTGATCTTTGATTAATCTCCTATAATTTGTTTAAATCAATAATTATATTTTGAAAAATAATAAACATCAAGCATTATAGCAAGTTAACTTACCAAACCATTTTATTATAGAAGTTCTTTCAGCTTTATAACCAGTTTTAGTTGTTAATCCTAAAATAGAACTACAAACATAAGATATTTAGAATTTTTTACATGGAACAATTTATACTTTTAAACATTTACACATTAAACCTGCTTTTTACAATATTTAAATTACAATTTTTAGCATTCATCTATTTGTAAAGTTAAAGTATTTTTATTCAATACTTTGTAAACAGTTTGTTAATAATGTAACACTATTTCTTATAATATGGTCAATCATTATTTGGGTTGTTTGTGGCTATTATCAGTGGTAGGAAAAATCTTTTAGTGAACATTTTTAGCTCATCACTTCTGTGAGATGTAAAGTCCTTCTGGGTTATGTTGACTACCTGTTTATTTTTCTCTCTCTCTTTATGTATATTTGTATGACTTCAATTGTTGACTCTTGCTCTTTTCTATTTAACTGCTTAATTATTTTGGTTTTGTCCCATTTAAAGTTCAGGTTGTAGACAGCCACTCTTTGTGAGAGCACTGTGGTGAGTACTTCTTTTTTGAACGTCATCTTATATTCTTGCATTCTCTGCTTGAGTTTTCTTTAAGTATATCTGACATATTCTTCTTCTTTATTGAGATTTTCATTATACCATGGGGTAATATATATCATTAAATTAAAGAAAACTACTTGCTTACTTTCCTAAATATGTGAATAAAACTCAGCACTAAATAGCAAGTATAAATTTTTAAAAATTTATACTTGCTATTTAGTGCTGAGTTTTATTTACATATTTAGGTAATATATATCCCTCTTAGCTTGTCTGATTTCACATTATCCTTATTGTGCCTAACAATATTAAAAAAGGGTTGCACCTGGAATATGTGATGTTAAAGATTGTTGTTTTTTATATCATTTTTTTAACTTAATGAATTTTCTATAACTAATCCTTTTGTGTTTATTTTCATATTTGGGCACCCTTTCTTTATTCCTGATATATTCTTTTCTCTATATTATCTTATTAGCTACTCCTCTACTGTAGCAGGGTTCCTACAATTGTTATAATCCAGGCTGTTTCCTTGTTTTTTCTTCACTGTTATTACAATGTATTCTAATTCTTCTGGCTAGGCTTTAATTCTTGCCTTTTTTATGGGTAACGTTCCTTCAACTCAAAGAAAAAAACAAGAAAATAGTCTTAATCATAACACAAACATAGGAACATGTATACAGGAGTTACAATAGAAGTGTGGCTAGTTAGGATAATACAGGGAAATATTTTATGTATTTAATATAAATTTAAGAATTAATATCTTTATATATTATCATATCTAATTTAAAAATTATTATTTATTTTAGATAATGAAAATTTTCAATTCTGGAATGAAATAATAAGAATTCAGATTCCTCCTTTAAAAAGTATCAATGTAAGTAAAAATCTTAAAAATTTATTATTGTAATGTAATGTTATAAATTTATATTGTTTAAAATATGAGTTAATCCAGGTTTTAGGGCAGAATAAAGTAAGACATTCATGAATTATATATCATAAACAAAAATGAAAAATCAGAACTATTATGGTCTTTATCAGAAAATCTTTATCTTAATCTGAAAGAAATGATTGCTTAATGGAATCAGATTAACTGTTTACACACCATATCTACATTCTATTAATATAGATATTTTAATGAATCAATTATTGAATTTAATTTAACTCTTTATTGTTGGAGTTATAATTATACTATTCTTCTATGGTTATAATTATTTTATGCAAATTTTCTGCTGTCTCTGCTTTCTTGCTTTATTTTTTCCTACAGTATATAATTACAAAAAATTTCAAATTTTGTTATGATTAGAATTCTTTAGAAGATTTAAAATCCAAATTCTCTATTATATTTATTGAATCTACAAAAATTACTCTCTTTCTGTTTTCTAAATAAAAGTTAATTGCCTTAGTAATATTAGAATGTTGTTTTAAGCTGTTTCCTCTAAACTATTTTTTATAAACTTCAAAATTTCAAAGTTCAATTTAAAAAAATTACCAGTATTCATTTTTTGGAATTCCATTTACTAAGTTTTTGTGAGTTATAGCACAAATTTTGTGACTTCTGAAGCTGACAGTGCTTTCATCCATCAGTGTTTGATCCTGAAATGTAACATTTTCTAAACTTATTATAGCCAAACATAAGCAAATTAATAATCTATATCAAGGGTGGAGAACCTTTTTAAGAGTATGCGCCAAAATTGGCTAAATTTTTGTAAAAACTATTTTTCATGTGCCGATCTGAATTTTAATTTAATTAAAAGCAATATATCAGCTCCAAGTTTTGCATGCCAAAAAAATTTTCCAACGTCCCACTTTGGGCATGCGTGTCATAGGTTTGCCATCTCTAATCTATATAATAATTTGTTTATCCTCATTAGTGACACACATAACTTTAGAAATAGCTCGAAGAGTATACAATGAAGCTTTATAAATCGTTTTGATTTGAGTTTCTATGAGTTGAACTTAGAGTTTGTGACTGTTAAATATTTTTTTTTATAATACCTGTTCTAAAAAATATTAAAAAATTCAAATATTACATAATTTTATAATGTATTCGATAGATGGCATGATGTATCCACCTGAGATGTGGGTTTCTGGTAGATTAAGTTAGGTCTTATCTTTCAGATGATAATTATGCATTAGTTAGTAGATAAGGAGGATATATAGTAATTAACATAACATAAAAATCAATAAATTTTACAAATTTTCTGTTTTAATGTATCTCTATTTTTTTTAACAATGATGTTTGTGATGTGACGCTGTTTCTCACATATGAAAATAAAACAGAATATTCCCTTTCTAACCTGCTATTTACCATTGGATAGTTTTATTGAATGATTTTAGGGAAAATTCCAATGGAGGTGAGTGAGTAGTTGATCATCAATCAGTCCGATTACAGTCGTCTTTTCATCCATCTGTTTTGGTTGACAGCTCATGCCTGTAATCGAAATATCAAAATATATTTCATGCTTAAATTTTTCTATGAAATTTCTCAGTTGGTCAAGATGTTTGTCAATCTATAGTCATTTGTCAAAATTAAAAAGTCCTATTGGTGAAAACATTAGTGATGGATTCTATATGCCAATGATCATTTCTCCGAATAACAAATTAGCACATGTAGATTCATCATTGGTTAGACTAAAGAACAGTAATAAAACAACAAAAGAAGAGTAATTGACACGAAAAATATACCAAATAACTTGCATGAAAGATGAGCCATGAGATGGTATAATTTTAATTTTGTAAAGTCCTGTAAAAGTAGTATCAAATGAAAGAAGTCAATCTATAAGTCAACGATCACAAAAAAGACAGGAGTCAAATCGGTGATATATTCAAAATAGATTGTTATAATAATGGCTATTTATTAGAATTAACAATCCATCCTACCAACAGATAATTTAATGTATAGTCACTGGTTCCATTATGTTAAAGATTCTTATGAAAAGGTATGCATATTTCGAAAACAGTACTGAATTTCACCTCTGATTCTTTTATGAACTTTAACCTATAGATTGTCTCTTTCGTTTAGTACTACTTTTTTTGATTTATAATCATTCAGTTATACCCATAGTAACGTATCTGAATGGCTTTAGATCTGCCATGCTGTCATATCATACTTTCATATGAGAAAACAACTGAATTTTTTGTTTCTAAACTGTAAACTGTACGATCATTTGCCAGTGAATAAAATGTCTAATAATGTCAAGAAAGATTAAGTGAGGTTCATGGCAGTGTGCCTCAAGGCAAATACACTTTCAAATGAACAGCAAAAGCAGGGCTGGTGAGAGAAGGGGAAATGATGGGGTAAAATTTTCTAGGCCCAGGATTCAAAGGGGCCTAAACATCATCCCACAATTTATTTTATTTTTTACATGCTAATTAACCATAGAAGGAAGATGCTGAAAATTAGAATCTGAAGCAAGATAATAAATTGCCCCAACCTTATAACTTTAAAATTATTTTCCCATGTAAATTTTTATTCTGGATCTAGTGACATATTTTACTGCTCCTGGCAAAAAGCTTTAATCCCAGTGGAGTATTTAATTAAATTCAATAGAAACTTCTGGAATCACTCCTAATTAATTGGATATAAAATGCAGAATAATTGTAATGTTGCTAAGAAATAAGAAAAGAGAAGACTGATTATCCAACAATTCTAAATTAATTGTTGAGAAAATGATTGGAAGGAAACAAATCAGTGTGTGTCAAGCTGGCAAACATGCTTTAATTCCCAGAATGACTTAAGTCAAGTGATCATGATTTTTCATTTGAATAGTGAAAAGTTCCTAGTGAAATCAGCATATAGAATCAAATAATTAAGATTCAAGACGAATCTTTAAATTCAATTGGATTTTATTTATAAAAATGTATTTTCTCATTGTCAATTATACAGGGTTTCTCAAAAATGCACGATCAAATGAAGTGAGGTGATGCAGGAGGTCATTTTCTTTAAAATAACCATATTATGTGTAGTTATCTAATTGTTGACAGGTCAAAAGTTATTTGCAAATTTGTATTTTTCCTAAAATCATATAGTGCTGTCATTAAAGTATGATTTTTTTAAAGTCTATGAATTATTTGGCAGATTTTTGATTGTAACTATGATCCTATAGGGCAGCAATTTCCAAAACTGAGAGATGCATCACCCTAGGGAAGCACACACTTGTGCAAAGGGAGCTGCAAAAAGTTTGACAGAAATGTAATTTTTTGTAATATAAAATATATGCTATACAATAGATGACACTCTTGCAAATGCATAGTTTATAAAACAGCTGCTAGAACTACTAGCAACAATAACCAATAAAAATAATATCAAATTCAAACATCAGCAAAAGGGTGCTATATCAACTATTATTTGTTATTATAAAAAGAAATTAATTTAAAAATGATTATTAATTACGTTAATACAATTCAATATGATTGTCAATTACATTTATTTTTTCCTTTTTTTGTATTAATAAAGTTTTGCCATGAAACATGTGTCTATTACTTTTATGAAATAATGAAATAAAGGGGTGCCAAGATTAGATTATGTTTTAGTGGAAGCGTAGTAACATAGTTTGGCAACCACTGCTGTAAGATCTTTCCAATAAAAACATTTTTTATCAACTCTGTTATTTTCATTCAAATAATACAAACAGTTTTGTGAACAGGGTTTTTTCCCTAAAAAATTGTGTTCAATTTTTAAGCAATGCTGACAGAAAAATACCTAATACAAATAGTGAACACCTTTCTGAAAAACTTCCCCATTTAATGCCAATTCTAAAATGGTATCATAGATAGGGGTTTGCAGAACAGATCATTTTGATTTTGCAATTAAGTAAATTGCAGTTGGTAAAGACCACAACTTCCTTGAAAGTTTGTAAAATGTACTGAACAATACATTTCACAAAAATTTGGTTTCTACTTAGTCAAAAATGAAACAAAATGCATATAACAAGAACTTTTATTACTTTTATGTTAAAACAAGTGCTTAAAATTTCTACCACCTGTACACTTTTGCAAATTAAGTAATACATAATCTGGCATTGCTGAATTATGTATTACTTAATTGCAAAATCAAAATGATTTATTCTTCAAACCCTTATGTGTGATACCATTTTAGAATTGGTATTAAATGGGGAAGTTTTTCTGAAAGGTGTTCACCATTTGTATTAGGTATTTTTCTGTCAGCATTGCTTAAAAATTGAACACAATTCTTAGGAAAAAATCCTGTTCACAAAATTGTTTATATTATTTGAATGAAAATAATAGAGTTGATAAAAATGTTTTTATTGGAAAGATACACCCACCCTACAGGGATCATAGTTACAATCAAAAAATCTGCGAAATAACTCATCAATTAAAAAAAAGCTGCACTATATGATTTTAAGAAAAATACAAATTTGCAAATAACTTTTGACCCATTAACAATTGGATAACCACATTATATGGTCATTTTGATAGGAAATGATCTCCTGCATCATGTCACTTTGTTTGATTGTCCACTTTTGAGATACCCTGTATATTGCAGCATCATTAGTGAGTGCTTCAGATGATTTATAATTTGTTCTTTCCAGTTATCCCAAAAATTCTGTAATTAATTTTTATAAAGAAATATGTTCTTAATTAATAAGACAAACTTTGTTAATAATAAAGAAATTTTGCCTAATAATTAGATTAAATTTTGAAATCATTAAATTATAAAATCATTCACTGATCACTGACATATTCTTTTATTGCTGGCACAGCTACAATGGGCTTACTAGTAATAATAATTTTTTAATCTTTTTTCTTTAGCAGCCATTTTAAGTCTACTGCTGGATGAAGATCTCTCTAGGGTACTCCATTTCTTTCAGTCCTGTGCAGTACTCATCCAGTATTTTCCAGCCCAGCTCTTACTTTCATCACTCCATTTTGATTTGGGATATCTTCTCTTTCTCTGTTCATGAGGTGTCAACTTCATTGTTAAAATTTCTATTGTTTTCTGTCCTTTTGGCTAGATGGCCTGCCCAACTCTATTTTGACAATTTGATATATTGTGTTGCATCAATAAATTTTATTTGTACTCCTATCCATACATTTCTTTTTTTGTCTTTTAGTGTTATATCCAAAGTTATTCTCTCTATTCTTATTTCAATTATTTGAATTTGACTTATTTGTTGAACATTTTATGTTCAACTTTCAGATCTACATGTTAGAATAGGCAATGTGCACTGGTCGAATATTTTCTTTTAAGGCAAATAGCCAGATAATTTTTGAAGATATTAAATTTTCCATATGAGTACTAAGATAATTGAATCTTATGATTTATTTCCAATTCTAAACCTGTTTTCATGTCAAATATTTGATCTAAATATATAAATTTTGTTACATTTTCTATTGGATTGCTATTTAGAAGGATTTGGTCTGCTCTTAAAAAGGTACAGTAAGACCCCGTGTAATGTGGGCAATACATTCCAACAAAATCAAGTGCTAAATGAAACAGCGTTAAATGAGGTCATCTTAACATGTAAATAACGGAGATAGGTGAAACAGGACAGTGAATTAAAAATATATACGTATTATTTTTTATTTTATTTTGTAACATTTATTTTATTTTAAACATTATAAATAACAGCACTATATGCAGTTAGACGTATTAAAAATTTATTTACTACTATTATATGCTAATGTTTTCAGTGACTTGGCACCATCATCAGGCATTCTAACAACCATTAATTCATTCCAATTATAGATAAACAAAATTGCTATGGTATTTAAATAATATTTGGAATAGAATACATTAAATTTATATTCTTTGAATACATTTCAAATTTAAGTAAACATTCAAATAACTACAGCACACAAATGCTAAACTATAGTATAGTAGCTTTAAAGAACCACAATTATAGATTTACAAGAAAAATATTCTAACTATATACAATTATAAATTAGAATTTTATAAAATATTTATCGATTTACAGAATTAGATAATTTTAGTGTTATTTTATATATTTCATCTGTTCATTAAGCTAACTTATTTATATAACTTAACGGTAACTGTCTACCATAGCATACTTCTCAGAACAGTAATAGATAAATGGAACTACAACGAAACGCAGACCTTCCAAAACTTTCAAGAAGCTAGAGTCTTAAGCAGGTACAATTTTATAAAATATGTATATTACAGAATTAGAGATAATAGAAATAAATAAATTCTTTTTATCAAATTAAATACTATATTGTCGCCGCTATCAAAGGTAAAACGAAAAGTGTAAGAAAATTTAGCCGGTTTAAGCGGAGCCCGGATAAGAGGAGTCTATTGGAAATATATATATAAATATATAATATATATATTCTATATACATATGATATCGTCAAAACCCGAAATTAGTTAAAACCCGATTTGCCTAGTTGAAACTAGTTGTAACAAAGCGCCCGTTTGTGAATACTAGTATAAACTAGTCAATACTAGAATTCACTAAGACAATTTAGGGAAAACTGGAATTGACGGAAATATTGCTTTGTTTGCAATTATTTACAGATTTTACTAGTTAAAAGCAGTTAGTAAGGCCTTCGATTTGTTCAGTTTATGAAAAACCGAGCTTTTCATTCTGGAATAAAACAGTCTCCCTATCGAGCCATGTTCAGGATACACCCAAGAGTAGGACTCGCGATTTCAGCATTGCCATCAAATGTTATCGAAACATTAAAGATGAGGACGAACTCCAGAGTCATCGAGGAGATGAATGCGCGACAGAACGAAGCTGAGACCCCTGCTGAAGAAGAACATGAAGCTGGTCCTAGTAGAGTTTAAATCACATCAGCCAGGAGAGAAGCTCACGAAAATTTGTCCAAACAGACCAAGAAAATGAAACGTATCTCTGATGCCACCCACTCCCTGTTGAAGTATAAGATAATGTCATAATTCCAATCCTGGATATGGACAGAGCAAAGGCAGATTTTTGAAATATCATTGGAGTTGTGCTGGAAAAAAATGAAGATCTGCACAAGATCAGAACTAAAAATGGTAAGGCGGATAAATTATATTATAGATAGATTTTGTATCTTTTATGTATTTAGAGAATGCCAATGTCATTATTATTATTATTATCATTATAGAATACTGTCGTATTATAATTATACATAAAAAATATATATATTACTGTCAAAACCCGAAATTAGTTAAAATCCGATTTGACTAATTAAAACTAGTTGGAACAAAGCCCATTCGTGAATACTAGTATTAACTAGTCAATGCTAGAATTCACTAAGACATTTAGGGAAAACTGAAATTGACGGAAAAATTGCTTTGTTTGAAATTATTTACAGTTTTTACTGGTTAAAACCAGTTAGTTAAAGACCTTCGATTTGTTCAGTTTATGAAAAACCGAGTTTTTCATTCTGGAATAAAACAGTCACCCTATCCAGCCATGTTCAATATAGACCTAAGAGTAGGACTCGCGACTTCAGCATTACCATCAGATGTTCTGGAATCAATGAAGATGAGGACGAACTCTAGAGATTCATCGAAGAGATAAATGCACCACAGAACGAAGCTGAGACTCCTGCTGAAGAAGAATATGAGGCTGGTCCTAGTAGAGTTTACATCACATCAGCCAGCAGAGAAGCTCACGAAAATTTGTATAAACAGGACATAAAAATGAAACGTATCTCCGATGCCACCCACCCCCTTCTTGAAGTAGGAGATAATGCCGTAATCCCAATCCCGGATATGGACAGACCCAAGGCAGATTTTCATAATATCATCGGAGTTGCGCTGGAAAAAAAGTGAAAAATCTGCACAATATCGAAAACTAAGGATGGAAATGTGGATAAATTACATTTCAGGTAGATTTTGTATCTTTTATGTATTTGTTAATATTTAGAGAGTGCCCAAAATATGATTATGAAAAAAATATCTTTTGTAGATCGAAATTTGACGTTTGTCGGGAGAAGTTCCTGATGCCTGAAGAAGTATCAGATACAGATATTTCTTTGAGGATGACAGCTAGGAAAGCGCCAATAACACCACAATGGTTCCACATTGTGTTTGCAAGAAAGGTTGCATTTCAAAAAGATGCTTGTGCAAGAAGAAAGGAATTCTTTGCAACTCTAAATGTCATAACAGTTTTCCATGCGGAAACAAATAATGCACATCATAAATATATTTCTTCTGTAAATTTCAGTTACTATGTTCATAAATATATTTAATTTGTAAATTTCAGTTATGTTTTTATTTTTCCTCCTAACGTATGATTGCACGATTAGGAAGATATCAAGCTTATCCTCGTAAAAGAAATTTTAGTTAATACTAGGCAGATACAGATTTTTCTTTGAGGACGGCAGCTAGGAAATCGACGATAGCACCACAAGGGTTCACACGTTGTGTTTACGAGAAAGATTGCATTTCGAAAAAAGCTTGTGCAAGAAGAGAATTCTCTGCAACTCTAAACCTCATAACAGTTTTTCCATGTGGAAATAAATAATGTGCACCATAAATATATTTCTTCTGTAAATTTCAGTTACTATGTTCATAAATATATTTATTTTGTAGATTTCAGTTACTATGTTTTTATTCCCCCCTAACACATGATTGTACGATTAGGAAGATATCAGGATTATCCTGATAAAACATATTTTAGATAATACTGTACTAGTGTTCACTAGTCATACCAAGTTTTAACTAGAGAAATGTTAGTAAAAAGCAGAAGTTTCAAACAAATGCAGTGAATAGTAGTATACTATTGATTAGTTAATACTAGTATTCACGAACGGGCTTTGTTCCAACTAGTTTCAACTAGGCAAATCGGTTTTAACTAATTTCGGGTTTTGACGGATTTGTCGCCAATTTTCATCCAATTTTCACTTTACTTTTGACAGCAGCCATTTTTAGAGCCTTTAAGCTAGCCAGCACCCATGGTGGATTCAACTGGCAAATTCCACCAAACCTCATTTTTTTGAAATATTATATCATTACACGGACTAATTGAATTACAATTTGTAGAAATTATTTGTTCTTTCTTTGACAGCAGCCACTTTTAGAGCCTTTAAGCTAGCCAGCACCCATGGTGGATTCAACTGGCGGTTTGTTCCACCAAATCTCATTTTTTGGAAATATTATATCATTACACGGACTAATTGAATTACAATTTGTAGAAATTATTTGTTCTTTCTGAGTTTATTAAAGTATAAAATCGCGAGATCATTTATTGATATTTTTGACGATGACGTTATTGGAATGCTTACGTAGCATCATCGCATTATGACATCATCAAACTGTTACACCATTAGACATGATGATATCATATGATGATTCCCGAATTCGAACAAAATCATTTCGCCATGTAATTCGTTTATTATAGCATTTGGAATCAGTTGGACTGATCACGATGACTTCAAGTGGCCAAGGAAATGACGGCATAGTGATATCACCCCATTGTTATGTCACAGTTCAATTGTTATTTCACGTCATAACAGTTGCGTTCTATGAAATCATCCATTGGTCATCATCATCAACATCAGAGCCGCATTGGTGCGTCATTGTGATGACACACCAATGCGGCTCTGATGTTATCCCGAATTCGGCCCTGACATTGAAGGATTTGAATGAAGACATTTTCTTGCGTCATTATGATGACACACCAATGTGGCTCTGATGTTATCCCGAATTCGGCCCTGACATTGAAGGATTTGAATGAAGACATTTTCGCTGCCACCCCAAAATACCCTATCCCCTAGGGCTATCTCAATCCAAGGTAGCTTATGTTATCCTCAGGGCCGCGAGAAAACTCTAAGCCAAGTTTGGTTTCGAGGTGTCAAATGATACGGTAACCTTTGCCGAATGCACAGACATACAAACATTACATTTTATATACAGTTTATAGATATATAGTATTGAGACGTTTAGTATACTATTATGAAATCAGCTAAATTAAGGATTGTTTTGTATTCTTTAAATTAGATCGTGTTTCTTTCGTTCGCAGGGCCGCGAGAAAACTCTAAGCCAAGTTTGGTCCCGAGGTGTCAAATGATACGGTAACCTTTGCCGAATACACAGACATACAAACATTACATTTTACTGTATATAAAGTTTATAGATATACGTATAGTATTGACAGGTTTAGTATACTATTATGAAAATCAGCTAAATTAAGGATTGTTTTGTATTCTTTAAATTAGATCGTGTTTCTTTCGTTTAGTGCCAAGTCACTGAAAACGTTATCATATAATAGTAGTAAATAAATTTTTAATACATCTAACTCTGCGTATAGTGCTGTTATTTATAATGTTTAAAAGATAAGTTGAAAGCAGTTTTTAAGTTGTATTGAAATAGTAACATTTATTATTATTATTATTGTATTACATTAATTATAGACATTTTTTATTGCTAATATTGATTTCTGTTGTATTACATTAATTATAGACATTTTTATTGCTAATATCGATTTGTATAGTATTACATTAATTATAGACATTTTTTATTGCTAATATTGATTTGTATCCATAAATCATTTCTGAAAATCAAAAATATTCAAGTAAATAATTTATGTTTGTGATGAGAAAGGTTCTTCCTCATTTGACATTTTTTGATTTTTGTTGATTATGAAGTCATCTAACATTGTTTCCTTTTTCCTCTTTCGTTCAGCAAGCAATTGCCGATAGCCAGACATTGCAACCCATGATACTTCGTCTTGTCTTTTTAACTTCTATCAAAATTTAGATCATTTTGTATAAACTGATTTATAATTTCCGTAATAGAGGCTAAACTTGTTTTGAGAAAATCCATTGCAAGTTTGTTTTGCTTCTCATCTTCAGAAATGCTAACTTACTCGTCTTTGTGCAATATTGGATTTATGTGAGTATAATGGTTTGAAAAACCACGCCAAAGTGAATAAAAAAAATATTTTTTGAATTCGAAAAAACCGCGTTATATCGAAACAGCATTAAACAGAGCAGCGTTAAACAGGGTCTTACTGTATTGAACATTATTATAGTTTTATCCTTATATTTCTGCTATGTATGTTTATTTTATTTAACATTTCTTGTAGACTTTCTGTTGAAAATGAGATTATCATTATATCATCTGCATAACTTAGATATATTAATTTTTGGTTATTAATATAAATGCTTTAACAATGATAACAGCACCATCAGCAGCTGAGTAAACAACTTTAATAACATAGAATTAAATCAAACAAACGTTTTCGGCTCTTTTTACAGCCATCTTCAGGTTTTTCACTCCGTACACAAATAATCGTTCTAAAACGCTAAACTATTCTAATAGCGTTCTTTGTTCTATTACCAGTTTTTAAACTATAGATAGAAAATAAAGCTACGTACAAAAAATCCTAACTTAACAAGTAGTTTTACATGCTTACTATCAGTCCCCTAGAGGTATACATAAATAATAAATCAAGTCGGTCTACATATATTACTTCTTCATCTTAACTGCATATTCCTGCTTGTTAAAGATTTGAAAGAGTTTAAGCAGTTTGGTTTCGTTCTAACTAATATAAATGCCTCCCGAATTCCAATTGATATTTCTTATCATCTCTTGTATAACTGTTGTGAATGTTTTGGGTGATAAAAAATCATCTTGTCTTATTCCTTTCTGTATTAGAATTTTATTACTTTCTTTCTGTAATTTTACAGTTGCAGTACTATTGATATAAATATATTCAAGTAATTTTAAATATTTTTGGTATCTTAATTTTCTCACTAAAGACTGAATCTTGTTATAAGTCAAGGTTCCTTGATTTATGACAAGATTCAGTTCAAACTCTACTGTTGAAAGTCAGAGCAGTTATAATCTGGGCCAGATTAAACTAGTCTGGGGTTTGTACCATATGTTAAGAAAGGGACCCTATATTAAAAAAAAAAAATAAAACAACACAAATATATTTGAACACATTAATATTAATTACTATTATTTTTATTATTAATGTTTTAAATTAAGATAAAATTAATGAAGAGTCACACTAAGTCACTGTCTGATGTTCTTTCTTTTACAATTTCATGACATCAAATGAAAACGCATTAAGTATGACATAAATCACAAGGTTTAATGCTCATATTAGAAAATGACCAAAAAATTATGTATATATTTATTGACGCGGAGCTTGTAGCATATGCTATTTTTGCTACTACGTTAATCTGGCTCTGGTTATAAGTCAAAAATGCCTAAACTTTATGGACTGCCCACTACTAATATTTATCTACACTCCATTTTATTGTAATAAACTTAACAAACACAAAAATACAAGAATCAGACACAAAAAGGATGCTTTTATATATGTTCATGGACTTGAACCCTTTGTCAATTCCATTAACCAACCACAGAATTTATTGATGACATCTGTTTATCTGTTTATTGATGACATCTGTGACATAAAGACTACCCATATATTATATATAATAATAATTTATTTCTCTTGTTATTATTTCATAATTAAGCAGATATTTAATCAGAATTACTTCTCTAATCAATAATGTCCATTAATTTTTTATAATAAAAAAAATTCATAATTTTTCACTTTTCAAAAATATTTTTAACTACTAATAATTAATGGAAAGTTTATTATCTTTTTTATAAAATGTTTCTGTTTTCTAGGTATTTTTAGAGAACACTTTATTTCCAACTTCAATTCCACAATGTAAAATAAATGTGTTTGATAAATATTCAGATATATTAATTAATAAATATAAAACAACATGCAAAGGTAATTTTCATTACTGTTTATATTAAAATTACATATTAAATTTTAACTACTTAGTGCTGGTTATTTTTTGAAATTTAGCCTAATTAATATGCAAAAAAATATGAAATCTAAAATTGTGAAATCTTTCTTAATTTTTGATGTAATCTTTTGAAATTTTCAGGGGGTTTAATTGTATTTTTTTCCTCTCTAACAATGTAAGTATTTTTTTTGAAATTTTATTTTTTCACAACATTTCATTCTATGTATGAAATTGATGAAAACATGATTTTTTTTACATGAAATCTTAACCATCCAATGAAACAATTGATATTTTTAGATAATGAACATATTCTCTGAACAAAATGAAATCATAAATGAAGATATTCAGTCAAAATTTTCAGAAAATATTTATAAAATACCAAGAATTATGTAACTTTGTTGAATAAAATTACATCATATAATTATTAAAAAAACTTACCTAAAGTCATTGAAATATTGTCATTTTTATTAATATTTCATATTTATTAATTTATTCTTACTTCATTTACACAATTTTTAGCAGTATTTTTTATAAATTTTTTAATTTATCAAAAAATCATAACATATATGAAAATATCAACATAACAGCTATAATAAGCTATAGTTCATTTTGCTGTTTTTGTCTGTCTTGTACATAAACAGCTATAATGTAAATAAAAGTAAACAATAAACCAAATAAGTAAGATAAATTGTTTATTCAAAAATGTTTTCCGCTATCCGCTTAACCTGCCAACTGATGTGGATTGAACATTGTGTGAACAGGCTATGTGGATAGCCAAAAAGGTTTTTGAATAAATGATTTATCTGATTTATCAATATTTGGTCTATTGTTTACTTTTATTTAATATTTAAAGTAAGTAACTATAATGTATTTTACATACCTCTACTTGGACTGCAGATGGTTTATTATAGCAATCTATCCAGTTCCACATGCTGCAGAGTAAAAGCCCTATTTCTGGCCACAATTTTCCAGGAAGTGAGTGGCTGCTGTAAAAGTAATAAAAGTGTCACAGTCCTTTAAATGTCCTAAAAGTGTTTACGTTTCATTTTTAGTGATTTTCTCCTAAAGTTGATGGAAATTGAAGCAAAATATGAATGATTAAGATATATTTTAGTTTATTTTAACAGAATTAACCAATATTTTCCTATATCTACAATATTTTTTAATTTTAAGCATTTTATAACTCTATGAAAAATTTTATTTTTTTCTAAAAATTTTAAAAATATCATTTATCAAATCTCATAATCGGAATTACTTTGATAGTATAAAACTAAAAAATTGATAGGATGGGATAAAAAAATCCAAATTCTATCAAGCCATTCAAATTTAAACAATGTTTGTTTGCAAATAATTTAAAAAAAAATATTTCAGCAACTGAAAAAACTAGGAACCATTGTCAAAAGGGTATATTTCTAAACGAATACACACAAAAGAATGATTTGCAAAAGCTGAATTAATAAAATCAGGATTAAATTTTTTTAACTCATATTTTTATTGTTTTTTTATCATTTTTTGTTCCATTTCCTTGGTATTTATAGATGTCAAAGGCACTCAAGGTATTGATAAAATTAAATTATAGTCTGTTCAGCCTAACCTTGTGCATGACCTTGGAGGCAATCCACGCAAAGTAGTTCCGGAAGTGGGTACTGTTTTATAAGAAAATACAGTTAATAATTTAGTTATATTACTTTCATTAAAATAAGTCAAAATATTAAGGGTTTTTAGTAGCAAATTATTTGTCTTATTTTCAAAAAATAATGATCGTTGGTTAGGAATACTTGTTATTGGCTGAAATATAAGCTGGGAAAAGGACAGATTCATAGAAGAAAATGTGATAGAACCTGTAATGTTTTCAATAAATTGCTCGGACGATGGAACGGACAGTAATGACGAATGGGAATCTTCGTAGTATGCTTATTGACATCATCGCCTACTCAAAACAGACAAAAATTTCCTATCATCATCTGAGCTGTCTTATTAAACGGCTGTTTTCAGAGCCATTAACTTTGGAAAATGTTGGCCAAATGTACTGTACAATATTTCAGATTGAATTTGTTTTTTGTGATATTTTACAGATTACACTTTTGGTACTTATAAATTGTATTATGACATTCACATATCCAAGTCAACAAGGATACGAGACGAGTAACGCGGAAGGATACTTCGATAGAGATGAGGCAGCCAGATTGCCTCCAAGGTCATGCACAAGGTTAGGTTGAACAGACTATAGATATGTTAATATGCTACCTAACTTACATGGTTTCACCTTATGCAGTTTCAGAAATATGAAGATGATATGTTTCTTTATTTTAAATTTGAATTAAATTTCCATAAAATATGATTAAAAAGTTATTAGGTAATTTACTTTATTGCAAAAATAGTATTTACAACCTTAAATTTTCTTATTTGTACTTAAAGTACACTCATAAATTTGTACATTTCAACATACCTAAAGTCAGGATGCAAGTTATAATTATTGTGAAAATAAACTTTTTATTGTCTAATTTAAAGAAATATTTCAGTGTGTTAACTAGAAATAACTGGATTTTTTTAGCAGAAAGCATTAAAATATTCCAAGTTATTCCAAAAAATAAGATAATCAAATACAGGAACTCTTCAAGTTTAGAACATTTATATAAAAGTGGCATTTCATTTTCAAATTTCACAAAATTTCAAAAAAATTTCAAGAATTTTAAACATGTTAACAAAATGCTCCAGCAACCAATATAATATAATAGTTATACAATATAACTAATTATATTACTAATATAATATAATTAGTTAACAGGTTATGGAAGTAGTTCAAGAAGGTGGCAATTACACAAGAAATCCCTCATTTTATAATTAGAACTTTCATTCAAATCTGAAAGAAACTTCTAATTAGTTCAATTGTGAAATATAGTACAAAATACATTATAAAGTTATTTCAATACATTTGGAGGCAAAATAACAGTAATATCCAAACTGTAATTTGGAACAAAACTTATGTATAAATTATGTTCATATTTGAGGACCGCATGTAGTGAGTTAAAAGATAGGAAAACAGACTCAAAACAAACAAAAAAACGTTTTTCTATAGTTAATGAAAAGTATTTAGCATGTAATGATTGGTGGAAGTCTGATTCCCAAACATGAAAAATAATTATTATTTTTCACAAATATCTATCTTCTATATTATAATTAGTCAAACGTGACTGGCTGGAGTCCCCTTTTTCGGACGAACCACTGTACCGATTTCTATACATAGGGTATCGTTAGAAATGTCTAATTTTTGGATGTCTGTGACAACAGATCTTTTTTTTATTTGGCCATTTTTTAGGGCTAATTTTTGAATATCATTTATAAAAGTTTGCATTACTGTATTTACAAGAAAGACTAGAGGGTTATAAATTGTGTGGCTTTATTATTATTATTATTTAAAATTTTATTTACAATTTTAAAAAATGAACAAACACTTGTCAAAAATGAATTTTAATATATGACAAATCTAAAATATGGGTTGACAAATTTAATATTTTTAAATTCATAAAAATGTGCAATTAGTTTCAAATTAATTAACAATACTAAAACTTCGTTTTAAAGAAACGTTGGAGAATGTTTCTCTCGCACTACTGGATTTTCGGTTTTTCTTACCTTTGACACTATCGTTATCATCATCTTCTTCTTCTTCGTCTTCATAAAAGTTTTTTATATTTTTACTGTGATAAACAATAAAAAAATCGCATATAATCCCTACCAGAGTAAATATACCCGCTAAACCGTGTAAATAATATCTGAATTTTTCAGCATCGTAAATCCAACAGTTTCCTGTTTTTCCACATTTTTCTTCCCAGACTAAACAAGCGGCATCAGTTATGGTTCCAAATATTAGTGGATTAGGTATAAACACTGAAAAATAAAATCAAAATATTATAATAAATGATTACTAAGTTTTTTATAGACATAATATAGACCAGGATCCTCAAACTTTTTGGAGTCGCGGCCCTTTACTGAAATTTTCCTTTATAATATTCATCAACTCTCCAATCATTTAATAAAATTAACAATAATATATTGAAATTGAAGGTATCTGAATTTAATTGTAATGAAGAGGTTGTGTTCCTTAATTTTGATCAAAAAATGTAGTAAACAATATATGTATTTAGATATATCATTTTTAAATAAAATGTTTCAAATATTTTTAACTTGTTTTAATTTAAAAATTTATTTTTGAAGCTTTGTTTATTTTTCTATTTTCTCTGAACTATATATTTTTTAATTTATTCCATAAAAACACATTAATACCTTACCAAAGAGACAATAAATAGCTTCAACGATGCCAAAAGCTAGACTCTTGTCTTTAGGATCTGTTGAACTAAAAATATTAAAATTTTATAAGTAATCAATTATTTTACTATCATCTATAGAAAATAATCAGTAGGATATACCGAAAAAATATCAAAGAAGTGCCAACTGAAGTAAACGATGCGATGGTTCGAAGAACAGCAAGTATTACCACATATGCAATGATTTTCTGACAGTCCTGTTTACAATAACTTGAAACTGCTGTCGATACTATAAAATTGTTTTTATCATCATGTACACAGTGACAGTTACTGTAAACCTGTAAACATATAAAAGAATTTAATATTTATGTCAAGAACTTTATGAATATTCATAAATATTCTTACAGATTCATTACTCTTCTCCATACATCCAGCAAAACAGGGAGAGAAATATGTGGATTGACTATCTGTGCCACATATAGGTTGGAACGATGCAAGGGTACAATTGCATTTCGAATTGCACGGGTTTTGAAATATTAATCTATTAAAATATATATATATTATTTTAAACTTATATTTAATAATTTATTTTAATATATGTTAACTTACTGTCCATTTTGATTTTCCGTACCCATCATCAAGATTTGTGGACAATCCATCATCATAAAAGATATTAGACAAACGATAGCAAAGATATCAGTTAACGTGAATGCTGCCGCTATGTACTGTGGTCTTGGTTTGAATTTTCGAATAATTAATGCACCACCAATCAAACCAATCTGAATACTCAGCAATGCAACTGGACCTTTAGAGTTGGTTAACATTTCTCATAACTTATTACTAAAATTTTAATAAATAAATATAGAATTTTTACTGATATAAATATACTTGTTTACCAGATAATAAATTTGCATCCGAAGCTGACTGTGCAAATTGTGTTTCGAAATATTTAGGAAGAAATATATAATGACCAAGCCATCCGTTTGCAATAAATATGGCACTGAGCATATACCAAAATATAACTGGATTTTTTAAAACACGAATCGAAGCAATTAAAATATCTGAAATATCAAAAGTAATAAGAATTAGAAATTTTTATATTTCTCTTTTTCATGCAATAAATCTTATAAAAACTATACTGGCCTTTAATTTGTGATAGTTTGCTCTCTTTTATTTCTTCGGCTTTTTCTTTTTCTGTTTTTATCGTTTTCGGTTTCGTTTTAATCAACGTTGACGGAAAGAAAAACATAGGTATGGTCGATATCAGCAAACAAAATCCTAGTATGAAAAAACCTATCCACCAAGCACCAATCCAGCGTGGATCTTCTTTAGTAAATTCGGGTTCATCTGGAATTATCAACATATGAAATACTGATATTCTTTCACGTTTATCTTACTTTTTAATGGGCTTACACCAAGGATATTCGTAATATCGTAGACACACTGAAGATAATATAAATCCTAACGTAGGTCCTAATAATCTCAATGAATAATTTATGCCTAAAAATAGCAAAGAATCTATTTTAACAATGTTTACTTTTGAAGCATTTATAGCATTTAGTGGAGAAAAACTTACCAAGATACAAAGAAGACTTCTTCTTTTTAATGTTATCATCCATGAATGGTATTCCAATGGTATAATAGGCTGTGCTTCCAAAACCTTTCAGAAAACTTGCCACTATGAAACAAGCAAGCGCAGGGACGGTAATTGAGCTTCCATCATCGCAATATTCTTCATCAGATTCCACTTTGCATAATCCACTCTCATTCTTAATCTCTGTTGTATTGGATAAAAGATGATAAGCTGGTCCATAAATGAAATACGGTAAAGAAGACATGAAAAAACTTATAACAACTAATAACATTCCCATGGCAATCCATTTTGGTCTATTAGCATTTCTTGCATAGTAACCTATGAGGGTGCTAGTCAATATAGGACTTATGTTATCCGCTATGAGAATCAATCCTGTGGCTTTGCTCTGAAACGAATATCTTTTTTCTAGAGTCGACAAAACTCCTATTAGATAAGCAAAATACGCACCCTGTATGATACCAAGTAGAGAAAATATGACCAGAAAAGCGTTTGGATTAACAAAACGTTGAAGCCAGATGGGTTGCCATTTTCCACATCCGCATTTAGGATCGTTTTCATCTTCCATTTTGTTTTGTAGTCAATCGTTTCAAGTTCTATTCACCCTTATAATGTCAATTGAGAGGATGTGCAAAGATATTTTGCTATATAGCTTTAGAAAAATGACCTTGGTTGTCAATTATGTATACTTTGCTGAATTAAATAATAACCACTTACAAAAACTCAAATATGATTATAACTGTTACTAATAAGAATAAAAAAATTATTATAAATAGATCTGTATAATTTTATCAGCGATATTTTTAAATAAGGAAATGAATAAAGAGTGCACTGTAATAAGTAATTTATATCTTTATTACACTATATATTTTAATAATAATAATATTAAAATATATATATTGTTTTCATTTGAATTACTTGTATTGCCTTAAAAAATATTCATATCTAAATACAATATCTGTCGAAAAAAAAATCAAATCAGGTAATTATAAATATTGATTCGCAAATGAAAAATCTCGGTAGAATATTTTCCATTTTGATTGAAAAGTTAGACAATTTAAATAGCCTATTAATTTTCATTTAATCTGAGATTTAAATTTTTCTATTATAATTCATGAATCATTTCGAATTTTTTAAAAGATTTCATTCAGATTTAAAATAGTCCACGATTATTTTTTTAAAGAATTTCTGAAGGACGAGAGTTTAGGAAATAATGAATAAAATGTAAATTTCATAAATTTTATTGCCTTTTATTTTTTCTTTTTATTTAAAAAATTTTCTGCACAAAATAGTCATATGAAACGTATCCAAGAAATGGATAATGCTTTTTTTTTTTCAAATTCAAATTTCGGATAAATTAAAACTAAAAAAAAAAAAAAAAAAAACTGAGGCCTTAATAATTTTTTTTTTTTTAAATTTATCATCAGATTTACAGTCGCCATGTTTAATTTTCTCAAAAAGTTTTTTCGTTTAATGACGCCGGCAACAATGTAGTTTACTGATATATACAAAATTTTAGGCACGTAACAATAGGCCTATAAGTTACGCCATATTTTTCTAGATAAAGCACGTTTGGCATTTGTTGTTTCGAAAGAAAATCACTTTTTATTATTAAACGATATTAATTTCTTTTTTTTTAATATAAAAAATTACTTATAACATTTTTATTGTATTAATAAGATTTATTATTTCTCAATCATTTAATTTATAATATTCAATTTCAGACTATATGTAAAAATGGAAAAAAATTATATATTAATACATCCTTCAGATTAAAATCATTATAAATTTATTTTAATAACTGTTTTATTTTACTTTAATTATTATATTCGTTATTACTGCGTAATGAGCGAATCAATTTTGATTATCTTAAATAAACATGATCCTCTATCGCAGGGGTTCCCAAAGTGCTGCCCGCAATGTCAGATCATCCGCGATCTTGAATTCATATAGATAATTTACATTTTTACAAAAAACAAATAAATTTTATCATATAATTAAAAATTGTTCAGCTAAAAGAAATACATGTATAAGTGTTTCCAAATATGTTTTCATTATTTGGAAGCACTTTCTCAATCATGAGTATTAATAAGTCCAAATTGAGATCAAAATTAACTGATGAACTTTTTTATAAGTGGTGTTAAGAATATATTCAACCGAACTTAGAACCAAGGCTCGATAATATTAAAAAAAAAACAATTGAACAAATCACACATTTCAGACTGATGAATTTATTATTATTTTCTTTTTTTATTTGAAATTTTTTATTTATTTATTTTTAATTATTTTTGAAGCGTGTTATTTTAAACAGTTTATAATAAAAAATAATTATTGTCATAAATAAAGAACGATTATTCTATAAAATTAATATAAATCTCTCCCTTGTGTCTAATTTGTTATCAATTTGAACGTATTTTTCCATAATAGTTTCTTTTGGCCCGCCAAATATTTTGGAATTTACAATTTGGTCCAGTGGGACCCACATGAGTGGGTGCAGCCCCACCCCATGGAGACCCCAGTGCCTGTGGGGAGATGAAACTGGGTGCAGCCCACTGGGGAGATGAAACCGGGCCCCACGGGCCCCACCCCAAGGGGGCCTCCTGGTCCCTGGTGGGTGCAGCCCCTTCCCACGGGGCCCATGACCCGTAGAGGTTTCATTTCCCCACTGGCTGTGAGCCCACCGGGGAGATAAAAACGGGTCCTACGGTCCTGGGGCCCATTGGGGTGAGGCCCCCGCGGGCCCACCTGTGGAGTGGGGCCGTCGGGGGCCTGGCGCCCATGGGATACAGCCTCACCCGACGGGGGCCTCTTGATCCCTGTTGGTGCAGCCACACCCCACGGGGCCCCCCGTGGGGATTCATATTCTTACGGGCTGTGGGCCCACCGGGGAGATGAAACCCAATGGGTCCAACAGGCCTGGGGCCCATTGAAGGGTGGGGCCCCCGTGGGCCCACCTGTTGAGTGGGGCCGTTGGGGGCACGGCGCCCGTGAGGTGCAACCTCCATGGGCCCCCATGCAATTACTACACATTTGAACTAATGCTTAATAAAATAGGACCCCCATGCAATTACTACACATTTGAACTAATGCTTAATAAAATATATTGTGCAATTACTACACACTTGAACTAATGCTTAATAAAATATATAGTAATAAATTTGCAAGATGAGCTATTATTATACGATATGCTGTTATATAAAGTATTATAAGATTAGATCCACAATATGCTGTGTTATATAAAGTATTATAAGTTAGATTAGATCACAACAGTATATTTCCGCTCATTTATATGAGCGGGGAATTGATCACAACAGTATATTTCCGCTACTCATTTATATGAGCGGGTAATTTCTAGTTTATTATTAATTATTTTTTTGAGTTTCAGCTCTTTGTATGTCTTAGGTAGCACTTAGGGATATCATCAAAATCATGAATTAAATTAATTAAAAACACAGTGGAATGTATAATGATAAATCTATTAATTTTATTTGAACTACCAATCACAATCGAATATGTAATGCCGGTGTTTAACGGGCCCACCTGTTGAGTGGGGCCGTTGGGGGCACGGCGCCCATGAGGTGCAACCTCCATGGGCTTCCATGCAATTACTACACATTTGAACTAATGCTTAATAAAATATATAGTTGTGCAATTACTACACACTTGAACTAATGCTTAATAAAATATATAGTAATAAATTTGCGAGATAAGCTATTATTATAAACATGCCGTTATATAAAGTATTATAAGATTAGATTACAATAGTATATTTCTGCTCATTTATATGAGCGGGGAATTTATAGTTTATATAAATTATAATTATTTTTCATGTAAATAATTTATTATAATGCTCAAGAGATTGCCCAAACTTGATTGGAAATATCACATTTACTACAGATTGAAATCCTGCACACAGCAGTTTTGTCAACATATTGTATGTTTTTATTATAAATAAAAAATATGTAATTATCTATACAAACAATAAAACATATCTTTTCGCATTATGTAAAAATAAAATATAAAATAATGTGTTATTTAGTATTTATCCTCAACTCTGGTGTGTTAAAACAATATGACATTCATTGAAATAAATAGTTTTTTAATGATGTAAAATCTTTCCATATCCAATTCACTGTTTCAATAAATATGGGAGAACTCATTTAGACAGAACTGTAGGCTTATAGCAATGAAACTTTGTAATGCAATGCAATGCAAAAATAAATCTGAGTGAAAAACAGGATATAATTGGTGATGCATCACATCCAATTATGTTTTCCTACAGTATGATTTTATTGAAGTTTTTGTTTGACAGAAAATATTGAAATATTAAAAAGTTTCTATCATTTCCAAATCGCTATAAAAATACTTAACAAAGTCAAAACATTAATAAATCAGAATCAAAATATGCAATGGAAATTTTGCTGTAACTGATAGTGGTGGAAGTTGACCAGCACATACATGATTGCTGGGAACATAAATCTAATATCTGAAATCAGCTACAAAATAATCATATTTTATTTTATAATAAATCTCAGGAAATGTACAAATTGTTGATCAGAAATATTGGAGATTGCTACATTTCTCTTTAATATTAATTGATGATACATGCAATAATAGCTATCATGTTTAGTTATTAAAAACGATTGTATACGTTTCCAAACTTATTAATACGTTTCCAAACGATTGTATACGTTATTTGTAAAGGGCTAATATTTTGGAATATTTGTAAATATGAACATTAATATACATCCATGTATTTTTCATAATAGAATCAAGAATCCTTAAGAATACTATCTTCTCTCTGCTTTATCATGTTTAAGACATAAAAATAACACACAAGCTTTAACCTGTTGCATGCCATTGATGGCATATGCTGCTCAAGGCCAATGACTATCAGCAGCTATTGATGACTGCTCTTTTCAGGAAAAATAATAGAATTTTACAACTGCAATTTGGCTGGTCCTAATCAGTTTATTGCAGCTGTGTTTAGGATTTTGAAAAAGCAACATAATGAGTTTCTGATCAGAGTCCTTAAATGTTTTCTGGCCAAAATTTCTTATTTTAAAAAATTTTATGAAAATTTATGACGACTGTTTTTTGGCAAATCAGTTTTTTCTCCCCTTCTTTCTCTATATTCTAGATTATTGTGTTCATGTTATTTGGACTATATATTGAAATAAATTTAGTTACTGAAATTTTTTGCAAAAATTAATTTTTTATAGGATAAACTATAAAATTTTAAAATTTAAAAAATATTATAGGATAATATCAAAATTTTGCTTAATTTTGTTAAAATAGACAATATATTTTTATTAATTTTTGATTTTTACTTTTGCTTTATTTTTGTCAAAATATGAGAAAATATTAATGTAAATAAAGATCTACTGTTAAAAAGGGTATGTCACTTTATTGTCTTATTGCTACACTTCTTTCCCATACTTTTTCTACTAAGCCTACTAAACTCCAGGAAGTGAAATGTGGGGAATGATGTAGCTTGGGGAGTGCAATTATCGCAAATTAAAGAATATAACTGTTTATTTATGGAAGGAGACAATTTTTGTTTTTGATTGTTTACATTAGATTTTTGATATAAATTTGAAAATTTATAAAAAATTAAATGAAAAATGATTGAAAAAAGTAAAAATATATCAATTAATATAAATTATTAATAAAAGTGACAATATTTCAATAAATTAATGTAAATTTTGAAGTAAGTACGTGACATATCTTAATTAATTAATAATAAAAATTTGCATATTGGTTTTTATTGTTTTTTTTAAAATATGATTTGATTTTCTTTATTCATTGTTTGTTTTATTCAGAGGATCAGCTGCTATCGAAAAATAGAAATTATTTCATTGGATGGCTAAATCTTCATATAAAAAAAAATGTTTTTTCTGCAATCTCATATATGGAACAAAAATTTCAGAAAAAAATAATATTTGACAAAAGTATTTATATTTAGCAAATAATAAATATCAATCTTTTTGCTTTAACTTGTGCTGTTGTATTGATTTAATTTCTTATGAGAAGAAGCAAAAAGTATTTGAACTTTATTTGAAGTATAAGTGTCCTGTTGGGGGTCCCCAACAGGCCTGGTGGGTGCAGCCCCACACCACGGGGCCCACGGCCCGTGGGGATTTCATATCCCCACGAGCTGTGGGCTCACCGGGAAGATGAAAACGGGTCCCATGGGCCTGGGGCCCATTGGGCGGGGCCGTCTGGGGCACAGCGCCCGTGGGGTGCAGCCTCCGCGGGCCCCCGTGCAATTACTACACATTTGAACTAATGCTTAATAAAATATATATAGTATGGCCTCTTTATCCCTGGTGAGTGCAACTCCACCCTACAGGGAGGTGAAACCGGGTCTCACAGGCCTGAGGACCCCACAGGCCCACATGTAGAGTGGGGCCGTCGGGGGCACAGTGCCCGTGGGGTGCAGCCTCCACGGTCCCCGTGCAATTACTACACATTTGAACTAATGCTTAATAAAATATGGACCCCCATGCAATTACTACACATTTGAACTAATGCTTAATAAAATATATTGTGCAATTACTACACACTTGAACTAATGCTTAATAAAATATATAGTAATAAATTTGCAAGATGAGCTATTATTATACGATATGCTGTTATATAAAGTATTATAAGATTAGATCTATTATACAATATGCTGTTATATAAAGTATTATAAGTTAGATTAGATCACAACAGTATATTTCCGCTCATTTATATGAGCGGGGAATTTATCAGAATAGTATATTTCCGCTCATTTAAATGAGCGGGTAATTTCTAGTAGTTTCTTATAAAGAAAAGTATTTTTCATTTATCGCTCGACCATCTGTGAAAAATACTTTGTATTTCTATAGAGCCTAGATTCCATAGAAATATGAAGTATTTTTTACATATTTTAGCAAAAGAAGAAAATGGCTAATAAACTAATTTTATTTATTTTTGTAATAGAGTATCATAATTCAATCACCAGGGGAGAGTACAATTGTTTATTTACACAAAGTATCAAATTAAGCTTAGTGGTATCAAATTATAATTTAAATAATTTTTGTTAATTGGTAATATTTATTATAGCTATTAAATATTTGGTATTATTTGAAGAAAATATGATCAAGAATATAAGTATATAAAAATTCTCTTTATTCAATGCAGAAAATTTTAATTTGAAAAATGCATATTTACCTCTGTAAATTAAGCATAACAACTTCCATAATTATTTTACTTTTCATTCTTAATCCAAAATTAAAAAACAATATTTGGATATAGTATATGGCCCACAAATCAATTTGTTTTTTTTTTTTTTGCTAAAAAATTAAAAAGCAAAAATGTTATAACAAAAAATCAAAAATCCATTTTTTACAAAAAGGGTGTGAATCGTATGACAATCCAAGCAAATTAAAATGAGGAGCAGGAAACGTTAATAGTCTCTTCTACATCGTAGTCAATTTGCTTGTCAATTTGGAAAATTGACTGAAAATGTTTGAATGGTTGTATCATTCATTAAGAGAGCAATTGGATACAAGGAAATTGCCTTTAGAACATTTTTTTATATCCAAAGGCATTTTATTTGAGTTTTCAAGCAAATTAATCTTGCAGCAAACAGACATAGAATCTTTTCAATTATTCATTGGATTGGTTTCATGTTGAACCATAGAGTTGTTTAGTATACATTCTATGAGGAGGAAGTTTTTTTCTATGAAGAACAGTCAGGTGGATGTTAGAGCTCTCCATCTTACAGCACTAAGAGACTGGAAAAAAGCTGTGCTGGTTAGCTAAAGTTGGTTCAGAAGCCAATTTCTGTAACTTTTATTGATAGACATGTACTGTATAAAGAGTCTGGGATATGTGACATTAATTATTATAATTAGTTGTAGTTAGCAAATTGCTAAGATCTAGATCAATGAAATCTGACAGTATGTGGGGAAACATCAAACAACATTTACTTGAAAAAGGAAGAAAGATAAATATGATAGAAAATAGGAGTTAGAAAAAAATAAAATAAATACAAAAATACAAGACCCAGCAGAGGTCTTGTACTTTTGTATTTATAAGAGAAGGAAGGAGATATTCAGCAGAGGAGGAAGATATTCACAGATGGTTGTCCACATAGGGAGTACTTTCTCATCTTTGGTGAACTACACTCAATGAGGAAGGGTTGCTTCACTGTTGATTGTACTAATGACATAGCCATCATTATGGTGGGGAAGTTTCCTAAGACTGTATCTGAGGTTCTTCAGACAGCTCTCAAAAACATTTCTAAATGATATATGGTTGAAAAAAATAATTCACCATCTGCCATTTTTAAAAAGCCCTGACATGAAACTTGACTAAAACAACTATAAAGTGCAATAATTTATCAAAAATTAGTGCTAAATCTAGCATATAGTTGGCACGATGATTGCCAATTGGATTAACTGTTAATTCATTCAGCAGATTGTAGTTGTACCTTTTACATGAAGACAATTAATGAAACTTATTGGACCATCCCTCTTTGACAAAACATTATAGTTTTCCACTGAAATCAAATACCTTTATATTATATTAGACAAAGGATTGACTTAGAAACCACATGCAGACTTTATTGTTGTTTTACCCAAAATGTATATCATCATTATGTATTTTGGGTAAAACAGCAATTAATATTTATAACAATAACATTTTAAGTAAAACATGAGGATTAAACCAGTATTGCTATACTGAATATACACCATGATTGTGAGGACCATTATTACCTATGCTGTCATTATTTGGTGGTAAAGAATTTTGTTAGACTTGCAGGACTGAACATAAAAAAATTCAAAAGTTGGCCTGTTTGAGTAGCATAGGAGCTGTGAGGACTGCTTCCACTGCCATTCTTGAATCCTTTTGAACATTTCCCATTTGCATTTATGTATTGAGGTTAATCCCCAAGTCCATTGTTTGTGGAAGAAGCATGGACCCACAAAATGGAGTAGTCATCTTTTGAATGGGACAGGTCACATGATCACATTCTTGAGATGGTTAAGGATTATATGAGGACTAGATTTAGCTTCTTCAAACCCTTCACTGTTGTTTTTCCCAGCTTGGAGGGGTAGGGAAGTGGATTTGGATGAAGCATCAACATGGACTGGTCTGGAGATAGTTCCAAAACCTCTACTGATGTAGGGGAAGAGTTTACTGCGAGGGAATGGGAATGTCATATTCTTATTCCCTCAGAAATGCCATTGAATTTTCAGGCAGAAATCTGTGCTATTTCTCCATGTGTTAAAATTAATCTTCATAGGAGATATATTACTAAGCATATACTGTATGTACTATCAGATAGTCAAATGTATTAAAAACACTGAATATCTTCTGCTTTATTTCAAAGCTTATATGGGAGTGCCGTCATCTCGTGAAACTAGCTACCAGGAACTAGGGTTCAACTTATTTGGGTGCCAGGCCACAAGGGGATTGTGGGCAATGAAGTTATAGATGGGTTGGCAAAGTAAGAGCTTCTTATCCCTTTATTGGACTTGAACCTGTTTTGGGTATCAGATCTAATGCATTTGAATGAGTTGTCAGGGAGTGGTTGGCAACTTAGCACATCATCTTTTGGAGGTCTGTTCCTGGACCAAGGAAAGTAAGGCTCTTATGTCCTCCTTTACAGAGTTGTTTGCATTGCATAAAAATTAAGTTAGGATTGTTACAGGCACTGTCATCTTAAAAGACTATCTTTGCTTAATTGGGATTGCTGATAGTCCCAATTGTAGATGTCAGAAAGATGAAACTCCTCTTCACATTTTGTGTGAATATGTGGCCCTTTCAGGGCTAAGGTGTGATATAGTTTTTTGAAAATTCCTGGTTTTTAGCAATACTTTTTTAATACTTACACAGCTTACATAACAGGAAATATTTTTATTACTAAAATGGCAAAAGAAATTGTATACTGATGAGTTCCGAAAACGCTTTAGTAATAAAAACTATTTCCTGTTACATTAGCTGTGTAAATGTTAAAAAACTAAGATATGATCTACTAGGGTTGTGTTTTCCTACATCAGAAATGTTTTTACAATCTGAAGAAGATACTGACTTTCGTGAATAAGATGGGACTACTTATGGGATGATCCTGTTAGGGATGCATATTAGATCACTGGTTGGTCACAGTACCTTAACACTATTACCAACAAGACTAAAAGCCCCCCTTTCCTACAATAATCAATCAGTTCAAAATTTTTTCAGAGTGGCGGCATGCTGATCAGTTTATAAAAATAACTAGGATGGATACCATTTTTTTCTTTTGTATTATGATATCATTTTCCTTCTTATTGGATACTAAATGTTTGAGCATTCCAATGCTCACCACAGACATTGACCAGATGGCTGTATGGAAAAGCAGTGATTTACCATCTTGCAAATCCAGATTCAATTCTGCATTTCATATCTTCTGTTTTTCAGGAGTGGTCCAGGCCTGGCTGATAAATCATATCTTTCAACCTTCCAGCTGATTCCACTAAGGATGTTGGCCACTCTATGATGGATTCTAAATGTGACTGCACCAAGTATATTATATCTCATATGTGATATGGCAGTTTAACTGAAGCTAACCTAACCTCATCACAAGTCATCCACACCCTTGGTATAACAATGAGCAAATCAATTGAAAGATACAGATAAATGGATTGAACCTAGACACCTAAAATATCTGGAGGTATGAGATTCAGAATTAAATGTGAATACTCCATAGTGGAAACACAGCACACTTCCATTCTGGTAATTACTAAGCCATCCAATTGAATTGGTACTGTTATTGCAAAATCATTTATGACAGCTGTCATAAGTAAGAATTTTTGTTATAATAATTACCATTGTAAGTATGCATCATCATAATTTGAACTATCATGAGTCATGGACCTCCTATAATAGTAATAATTATTGATGATTGAAGATGTGCAGAAAAATGGAAATATCTGTTATCAGTGTCTCATAAATTCAACCTAACAAATCTAAGTATATAAATAAGTTAAGATAAAAACCGAAAATTTTTTACATTTAAAAAAATATATATTTTTTTTTTTTTTAATTTTTTGAAACTAATAATCAATTTTCTGAATTTAGCTCGAAAGTAAGCCGTGACACATTGTATGAATGTGTTAATTCTGTTCTGGAAAATGCTCAGAAAAAGCCTAGAAAATTTCTTGAAACTGTGGAACTGCAAATAGCATTAAAGAATTATGATCCTCAAAAGGATAAAAGATTTTCAGGAACAGTGAAGTATGTAATTTTAATATATAAATATAAATTGCTTTTAGTTAAAATTCAAAACAATAGTTTATATGTTTTATATTTATTTTATTATATAATTATTAGTATTATTAGTAAAATTCTCTTATAATTAAATCTCTTGCTCAAGCAGAAAATTACAAACATATTTTTCTATATTTTGATCAGTAAAAATTGCATCAGTTCTGATTAAATTATACATCAAATTAGCAAACATCAGAATGACAATTTTTTAATGTATGAGATGGTCTGTTACATTGGAGTAACAAAATTCTATTAGTAATTTAATATTTTTGTTTGTTAATATTAACACTTTCAGATCTGAATATACAGGGTGATTCAAAAAGGTTTTGCCAAAATTTAGAGACTTGTAGAGGATAAAATTCCGAGTAAAAAAAATCTAGTTGTGCTTTTTGATTTGATGTTCCTTTAAAACAGGGATTCCCAAAGTGCAGCTCGCGGGCCAAATGCAGCCCTCAAACCCTAGAAATGTGGCCCGCGATGTCAGATCATCGGCAATCTTGAATTCATAGAAATAATTTACATTTTTACAATTATAGTTAAAACGTTTTTCTTTCATCAATATTTTTGTTGTTTATAATTTACTGCAGGGGTTCCTAAAGTGCAGCCCGCGATATCAGATCATCTACGATCTTGAATTTATAGAAATACTTTTCAACTTGTATAAGTGCTTCCAAATATGTTTTAATTATTTGGAAGCACTTCTATATGCAAAAAAACTTTCTCAATCATGAGTATTAATAAGTCCAAATTGAGATCAAAATTAACTGATGAACTTTTATAAGCGATGTTAAGAATACATTCAACCGACTTAGAACCAAGGCTCAATAATATTATTAAATTCAGATTGATGAATTTATTATTTTATTTTTTTTATTTGAAATTATTTAGTTATTTTTTAATTATTTTGAAATGTGTAATTTTATGCATTTTATAATAAAAAGTACTTATTGTCATAAATAAAGAACGATTATGCTGTAAAATTAGTATAAATTTTTCCCTTGTATCTAACTTTTATTGATTTGAACATATTTTTCCATAACACTTTGTTTTCTGTTTGGCCCGGCTATATATTTTGGAATTTACAATTTGGCCTACCTAGGAAAAACTTTGGGAACCCCTGCTTTAAAAGATATAATGCACGAAAGTTTTGTGACGTCATTTCCTGTTCATTCAAAAATTCTTTTTAAAATATATTTATTTGCAATTTTAAAATCATCTATAAATTTTAATTACTAAAAAACTATCCTAAAAAAATTTAGAGCATCAAGAACAGATTGTTTGTTAAATTAGCAACCAATTATTTAACAAATTAACTGTAATTATTTGTAAATTTCACTGTTTTACAAATGTAACATTCATTTTCAAACAGCAGTTTAATTTTCGAAAGTGATTTATGTTCGAAAATAAATGCTGCCTTTGTAAAATAATTAGGTTTCGTTTAAATAATCAGTTGCTAATTTAATAAACAATCTGTTTTCGATGCTCTAAATTTTTTAGGATTTTTCATCTAAGGAATTGTCAATTATGGCTATTCTTCTTGATGAGGAGGAAAATATTAAATGAAAAAAGACAAAAAGAAGGATGTGGATATATCCAAGTTTAATGCAAAGAAAACTTTGAAAGAGAATATTACATTCTGTATCCTCATTTAGATGAAGATAAATTTATAAAATATTTTCAAATGAATTTTCTTATAATTATTAACACTATAATAATATGTTGATTGTAAGTTATATAAACCTGGTTTGTTTTTGACCAATTCAATAAATATTTCATCTAAAAAAAAAGAGTGAAAAAAATTCACTATATTAATTTCACTTTGGATATATTTATGTAGATAAACTTGAGGGTATTTATAAAGTACTGCTAAAAATTGTGTAAATAAAATAAGAACAAGTTAATAAATATGAAATTTTAATAATTATATGATGTAACTTCATTCAGCAAAAGTTACATAACTTGTTTTGTAAATAATTCTGAAAATTTCAGCTGAATTTTTTCATTCATAACTTGTTTTGTTCAGATGCGATATGGCTATCTAAAAACAATCATTTATCAACAATTTCATTGAGTGGCTAAGATTTTATATAAAAAAAAATAGTGTTTTCTATTATTTAAATTCTGAAATAAATGTTGTATTTAAATATTATTTAAATGCAACATTTATGTAGCCTTGACGTGCCAAATTCAAACTGAACTCTTGAGCCGGGGAACAACCAACAATTTTCAATTGAAAAAAACAAAAATTGAAGTCAAATAACAAAAAGAAGTATACAAACATAAATAGGGTGAACTACGAAATTTAAATCAAAATTTATGAGATTGGGAGTTAGTTTTCTAAAAGACACAATTAAAGATTCGAAGCGAGAGAAAATAGTAATGTGACACTTCTGGCGCAGGAGTTCGCATATGTGCAGAAACATGGACTCCACACGCTTATTCCTTTATTATATATGATGTTTCATTTTTTAGTGATTTTTTGAGAATATAGACAGATTTTCTTCATTCATAGCTTGTTTTATTCAATGGACTTGCTTCTAGCCAAAAATGTCAATAAATTCATTGGATGGCAAGATTTCGGGTAAAAATATATATATATAGATCGACATAAATATATAAAGAAAAATAATTATTTAAGTTAATATAAATTGATATGTCGCTTACTGATGATATATCTGAAGACACATTTAGCCCTTGGTACTTAGTAGTTAGCTACGACATTGATAGATTTGCATAACAATATCAAACTAGTTTAACTTTTCTCCAGCTCAAAACTAACCTGTTTCATTTATATGCTGCTACATAGAAAAATAATTGATGTTAAATTTTATTGCATGCATATATAAATTCTAAATATTTCAATAAAGAATATTAATACATTAACCAGATGTAAGCTAATTAGGAATTTAAATAATAAACAATCGTTTATTAACTTATTAGATAAGCTATTATTTAATTTTACAATATAATTCACTAATTTATAAATGATAAAAATAACTTTCTTAGCTTTAGCGAAATCCTTGAGTTAATGAAGAAACGGCTATTAAATTACATTAGTGAAGTCGTACAATTATCAATGGTAAACACTGTTCAAAACATGTGATATTCGTGGCAATTGCTGTAAATTAAATATATTGGTAGGGAAAAAAAATTAGCAAAGTCACTACAGTTACGAAATTTTCCTGGCAAAGTTCTTTTATGTCATCGATTATCATTGTTCCGCTAGTGTAACTATATCCTACTAAATATAGCACCATTGGAATAACGAATGACTAATCACTATCATTAAGGAACAAAACAGATCGTGAATAAACATTAAAAACACAATAAAATGGTTGAACGCTTTCATTTGTCGATTAAAAATAAATATTTGATATTAATTGAAGGGATCAGAAAGATAATTACATATAATTTAATAATTTATTTATAGATTAATCGATAGAGATAATCAAACTCCGAGTCGTTTTTTTCGTTCAAGCGTAAAAAAGTTTAATTGCATAAGGCGATCAGAATAAATCTAATCACATCTCCACCAATATTAAATTATAAAAAAATCCAAAAAATAAAAAGAGATTTTCAGAAAAGTAAACAGGATATACAGTTGTAATATATCAATAAATATAATAATCATTCTATTAATTTGATGATCCTCTAATAATTTATCGTCTTTTTATGTTATTTGGAAGCTATAGATTTCGAAAACTTCATAGCAAATTAAGTTTTAAAATCTTACCATTCGCTATATTATATTTTAAGAGTTGAAAGCATTCGAGTTGCCTTCCTTTCGCTGTGACACATTACACACTTATAACGCGTCTCTGCATCTAACCTCGTCGTGATAGTGTAGTTATGGAAGTGACGTCATACCACGCAAGAAATGCATCCTGTCATGTCGACAAAATCTTATAATACATGAATTCGCAGAAACGAACCTTGTAATATCTTACGCTATTTTGAAATTAACATTCTCTGAAGAATACGTGATTATTTGCATACACACATCAGGAAACACACAGAAAGTTGCAAGTTGTTATATTATTAAAATAGTAATCTTAAAATGCTGTTTTTGTTTTCTTATTATTTAATAATAGACATGAAACAGCGTTTTATAGTTTTAATTACTCTCACTACATACATAGAATCTATCAGTTATCGATCATTTTATAAAACACCTTTGCAACTTTATGCAGTTCAAAGTTCTTTATTGACTGGTCTCATAATTTTATGCATACAAAATTTATTCGAATTAAGCAATTATTATTATTGCTAATTAATTAACGTATTGTTCGCCAAGTAAATTATTTCGCCTTTTTTATATCGCCTGAATGAATAACAAAAGTGTGTGTGTGAAACAATTGCTTTTTTCTATTTGATATCAAAGTTACAATAGGGCGTTGTGTAATTTATTTCTCAACTTGTTAAGAAGTTACTTCCGCTTGAATACAAAAGATAGAGTTCCAAACTTGATTAAATATATAATTAACTCGTCATACGAAAAACGTGTGCCCTTATAGAATAATTACCATTAGTTGTATTTTTATTGATTAAAAAAAAGCGCAATTAACGATTTAAACTTCTAGGAATATATTATAGCAGATCTCGTACGTGACAATTTCACCAATTGCATTACATCTTTAAATAATTTATTAAAGACGAGCGTTTAATAATTTATAGAAAATTTCGTAATAGGTCACTGTGAACTATATGTACATTATATTAGTGGTATGATACTTAATTATTTCTAACTTATGTAGGCTTTAAACTTAAATCAACTCACCAAGTTTATCTGGAACGATAAATTAAATATATAGTTGGTGACTGAATGAGGTGGTAGCTTAACGCAAATGAATGTGAACTTTTCTTACTCTCCTTGACAAGTTGGGTCAGGTAATGTTTGTGCACAAAGAAAAGTCACGTGATATAACCCGTCAAGTTATTTTTTTTTGTTACCAGTGAAGAGAACGAGATTTGTGGAGGAAGTAGAGTCCTACCGTGGTCACATGTTTGATTCATCAAGTTCACTGGCCTCGACCAAATTGAGGTTTTACTGCGTATTCCCTTGGAGAGTACCCCTGGTTAGTTCCGGTACAAGTACCGGAAATAGAGAACTTTTATAATAGGTTAACAGTCAGGTGCGTGTATTGCGTTAACACTATTTTATACAAAATTTTATCATATATAAGGTTATAAACTGGCATAAAAACTATTATTTGCCAACAATAGCGTTAGATAAAACTTTCATAACGTGTTTAAAAAAAGACCAAAACGGTTATATAACTAGTGTCTAATGTTATCTAAGTATTGCACGCATTACAAGCGTTTTAAATTACTCGTCTTAATGCAATTTTAACATCAATGTAAAAAATAGAAAATTGTTGGCAAGTAAACGTTCAGTTAGTGATACTCATGTTAAAAAATTCTGCAGAGGTATTGATTAAACAATATTCATTAACGTAATATTCATTAAAATTCGGGGGAAAAATGCAACTTAAACGAAAACAATAAAAGTGTTAAGTAATCTTAGAAAATCGAAAAAATTCATATTCTGCAGAGGTATTGATTAAATCAAAAACAATATTCATTAACGTAATATTCATTAAAATTCGGGGGAAAAGTGCAACTTAAACGAAAACAATAAAAGTGTTAAGTAATCTTAGAAAATCGAAAAAATTCATAATTAAGTCCATTCATAAATTACAATCGTTGCAATATGAATAATGATAATAATAATATTGTCACATTGTTAGTTTTCCATTGTCCTTCACAATACTCAAAAGTTCAAATTATTATTATTATAATAAACTTTATACTGTGGATTAAAAAAAAATGTCAAAAAAATGTATTTGTAATATATAATAATTGGTTAAATGCAAAATGTAAAATTCTTAAGTGAATGAAAGAAAGAAAGAAAAACTTGCATTCCATGATTTTGCAAAAGGTACTCAAGTTTTGTTATATTGTTTTTTAGATACAAGTAGTTTGAAGCTGTTGCAACCAGAAAGACGTGACTAAAGACACGGAGACATTTTTTGGCTTCAATATTAAAATATTTATATGAGTAACTGAAATTTATTCACTGAAAATTTAAATAAATAAAAGTTAATATTTTTATAAGTTTATATAACGTTTGCAGTCTGTCTATAAAACTTATATTAGTTAAATGCACAATTTTTTTAAAATCTTGTTTTAAATTCAAAGACACGTTTAAAATTTAAAGGTACTATATTAGTATATATTCATTCTACATTAATTTTTTTCAGCTAATATCTCACGATTTATTACTAAATAACTTACATTAATATTCTGGAAAAGTTAATGTTTTGTATCATCAAATTTTTTCTTATTTTACAGTAAATTTTTTCTTATTTTCATTCTGTTTCAACTTTTTATTTAAAACTGCATATATTTAATTTGTAATTCACGTTTTAAAGATACCAGACTCCCACTGATTTGTTTAAAATTTTAATTGATGAAAAGCAATCAACAAAACGTTTACAATGTGATACGTTACAAATATAATTTATTGTCTATTCATTAAAGTAACAAGAATATAATAAATTAAAAAATCCTGTGTTTAATTAAACTTTATTATTCATCAAATAAAATTAATAAAGCAAGATGAGACATTAATACAAAACAGGGAAGAGAATCCTTTAATGCATCCCGAGTGATGCATTAGTATCTCGCTATATAAATAATTTATCATTATCAATAATAAATATTGAATAATAAAATAACAACACTTTAGTCATTAACACTAATAATTGTAAGACATTTTAATATCGAAGATATCTTTGTATATTCATCAAATGGAAGTTAAACTTATAAATTAATTTTCTGAAACTCCAACTAAGTTTTAATCAACAAAACGTTAAAACATATGCAATATTAAACTAATAATAATCTGAAACTCTAACTAAGTTTTAATCAACAAAACGTTAAAACATATGCAATATTAAACTAATAATAATAATATAAAAAATGAGTACTCGAAAACAAAATACTTTACTAAAAATATCAATAATTATATATCTGATAGTACTGTTTTAATGCAAGTCAACTGATAACGTATCGTTTTCTCTTAGTCTCTAACATTGAGTACTAATACACTAAATTGATATTTATAGAACTAATTTATTATTTTAACAAAAAGATCATTTAAGGGGTAAAAAATTGTGTTGTCATTAAAACAACAAAGGAAAATCATTTTACAGAAATGTCTCTATATTCAAATCATTGAAGGAAAGAAAATATTTTTTTTTTGAACCTTTAAATTATAGTTTGCATTAGACAGAATCATGGCAGTAGCTTATTGTCACGCACTGTACACTCGACAATATTTCAAAGATTAGCATTTTTTCTTTTTTATATTTCGTATGAAAAATCGACAAAGGAATTGCCTTCGTGACAGCAATCTTAGTTTCAATTCAGAGAAGTTTACTAGAATTTTTTATCATCTAGCTAAGATCAATAAAGAATTTTTATCTAGTTACGGTTTGTATGAGTCTATGAGCATATTTATAGTTCCTAAATAATCGATTCAATTGTGTTTTGAGAGAATTCATTTTTTAAATTCTCGTATCCAACTTTAAAATATTCCAAGGCTAAAAATCTCAAAACACATTTTAATATCGAAGATATCTTTGTATATTCATCAAATGGAAGTTAAACTTATAAATTAATTTTCTGAAACTCCAACAGATTTTAATATCGAAGATATCATCTTTGTATATTCATCAAATGGAAGTTAAACTTATAAATTAATTTTCTGAAACTCTAACTTGGTTCAAATCAAGTAATTTTTTTTATCTTTATTTTTATTTTAAAAAATGGCAATATAGTACTTATCCGGTCTCAACGGAATTGTGTAATAATGTACTGAATATGTTTGTTGCAGGTTCGGAACTGTTTAATAAGGCGCTTTTTTAAGATACAGTAGAAGCAACTTTTCGAAATCGCAATTTTTCTTTCAAACATTCACATATTTAAAAATATTAAATAATTGAAATAAATTCTTATTATATCTGATTTTGTTTTTTTTTTCCATTTTTGTTCAGTAAAGGATCTATGCAACAGAACACTGTATAACATTAAAAATGATACGCATGAGTTAAATTATGCTTTACTCAACATACGTTTAAAGCTGGGTTCAATTATGACCGACTGGACTGATTTGAGCGATTCTACGTCATGTTTCCATAGCAACAGCAATCGTTAGTTGGTTCAGTCATACGACCGACCAAGTTTCGCACGGGTGAATATTTGAACTCTAGTCACTGTGGTCCGCCAACAATAACCAATCGTAGTGCTTTCTGAACAGCCAATCGTATTTTCTTTCTTTGGCACGTAGTTCGTGATGCTTAATCGCCATCTTTGCTGATAAAGATTTTATCGAAGAATTAATAAATGAAGTTCGGCAGTATCCTTGGATATATGATATACGTTGCCACGATGATTTTCTGATTGTAAGTAAAATTTATCAGACGATGATTCATTGTATTATCAATATATAACAACAACTCCTATTGGCTAATACAAAACGTCATTAGAAGGCGGTATAATGTGAACTGCTTGGCTCGAAGTCGGTGGAATCGGTCCATCGGTCAGCAAAGTTGGTCCAGTCGCTCGTGATGTGAACCCACCTTAACTTGGCTTAACGAGTAGATGATGTCATTTCCTACTTATAATACAAACGACAGTTAGACGAACAAATTGTCAGTCCCGTAAGATTCGTCTTAATGAGGTTCGACTGTATATTATTTTTTCTCAAATTTAATGAAGATATTTGTTATATTATGAAGAAGCTGATTTGCACATACCAAGGATGAAAGAAATAATTTGCATACTTTATTCTTATTCAGTGTTGCACTCAATGGTACTTAAAAAAAATAATCACTATTTTTCCGTTTATTCCTTAATTTATGAAAATCAACATAATTGAAAAATGAAGTGTCATTCATTTCATGCTAATTTTTTTTTGTAATAAAGCAGTTGTAAATAAAATTAGAAGTGTTTTATTGTATAATTTAATCCCATCAAAAAACATTTCATGTAAAAAATGTAGCCAAGTCTCGTGCCTCTTTATCCGTAAAAAGTTGTGAGATATCATGAGAGCCAAGTCTAGCGCCCTTATTTACTCTGACACTTTTATTCACAAATCATTCCAAGTCATTGTATCAAGAACATTTTGTGACTTGGCAATTACGCAGCATAAGGAAGTTACAACTCACAGCCTTACAACTTTACAATGTTATGTAAAATATTAAATATGTACTTTATAAATACATACATGTTTAGTTCCTATATAAATACTGTAATATCTTATGCAATAGTTTACTAATAAACGTGAATATTAAAATGTAAGCAATAGCCGTCACATTCTCGTGCTGCGTAATTGCCAAGTCACAAAATGTTCTTTAACTAAAGATACAATGACTTGGAGTGATTTGTGAATAAAAGTGTCAGAGTAAATAAGGGCGCTAGACTTGGCTCTCATGATATCTCACAACTTTTTACGGATAAAGAGGCACGAGACTTGGCTACATTTTTTACATGAAATGTTTTTTGATGGGATTTCACTTCTTTTTGTGAGTTATACATTATTTTGGATTAATGTGCATAAAACTTGCCTATAGGCTTATCTTTGTTTATTATTTGTAGAATAGAATAACAATTAAGGTTGCCGAAAGCGAACGAGGGAACGTCAATGTAACTGCAGCTGCGAATGCAGATTTTCCGGATTTTTTAATTTTCCCTTTCTTTGTACCCTAAACACTATCTTTATCCCAAATTTCAAGTTTCTAGGGCTGCTAGAAGTACCACTGATTTTTGATGATCGGTCAGTGTCAAAAAACGAAATTTTGAGTACATATATCTTTTGAATTAGAAAAGATAGAAGTGTGCAATTTAGAGGTTTCGTTCCGTTTATCAACTACTCTAGATAAAAAAAAAAATTCAGGTTCTTGGGCAACTCCAACACAAAGATATAGAGGTGTCAAAAGTACCCTGAGTTCCTTCCAGAAAAGGATGGTACGGCCGTGCTTGCTCGACTTGGCGGGGGCACTGCTGTGCCCCCAGATATATTTTAAGTTTTATTTGCAATTGTTTTATTATAAAAATTAAAAAAATTCAACAATATTTAGATATATTTTAAGTTTTATTTGCAATTGTTTTATTATAAAAATTAAAAAAATTCAACATGACATGAATTATCATTCACCTCGAATAAAACAATCTTGGTAAATGACACACGTTTAACTGGGACTCTCTATTGTACTATGATTTAAATAAATTCTAAACAGCCAATCATGATAAAATCAGCCTGAATTAGAGCAATTTATAAAAACTATTATAACAGGTTTACAGACTTTATATGTAATTTTTAAATGAGTGTATAAAGAATTCATTAAAAACACAGAGAAAATATATTAGAAAAATGAAATAAGCCATTATAGAAATTTACAAAGAAATACAATATATATACCCTCTGTATATAGAACGGAAAAATCTGTGCATTAAAAGAGAGGAACAATTATAGAAATTTTGAATAATGATCCAATTAAGATATCTAAGCCTAATTTATGAAGTAAGCCATAATAGAAATTTACAAAGAAATACAATATATATATACCCTCTGTATATAGAACGGAAAAACCTGTGCATTAAAAGAGAAGAACAATTATAGAAATTTTGAATAATGATCCAATTAAGATATCTAAGCCTAATTTATGAAGCATAATTATTTTTCACCTGCTTCATGAAGTATTATATCATTTTATTTCCATTTAAATTATATCTTTCAACATTAATGTTTCCCATTTATTCAAATTAATAATCATAAATATGTTTTGATAGTGGGAGTGATTATTTCTGTTCATGATAATGTTAATGTGACCAAAGGATATTTTTGCCAAATCGATAAGTAAATAAGTTTAACTGCATTGTTTTTGAAGATATTATTTATCACAAATAAACTTAATTGCATTTTCATTAATTTTTAGCATTTATATTATAAATGCTAAAATAATTATCATAACATAGATAACATTGTCTTAAAATCAAGGAAATAAAGTAATTAATATTTTATTTCTCATATTGAAAAAAATGAATTGTTTATTAAGATGAAATATAAATAAAATTACTATATGGTATAAATCAGGGCTACCCAACCTTTTTATGACTGTGAGCTATTTTTTCACTGGAGCAATGTAGCAATCTACTGATATCCAGGGAATAAAAATACCAAAATAGCAACGTCATCTATATAATTCAAAATTTATAAAGTAAAATAAACAATTATTAATATGAAAATAACTACAAATACATAGGTACATAAACAAAAATTTTAATGTGATATTTGGCATTGTGTAGATTTGCAACTGATTCAAAATTTGGAATATATGACGAAAGAGATAATCTTAAAATTTTTACAAACATATTTTGTTTGTGACCTAAGTTTGATTTTAAATCTAATTTTTGCTCTGTGTATTTCGGAGTCTTTCAGATATTAATTTTCATAATTGAATGGCTGCCCAGAATAAGGATGTAACCAACAAATTCATAATTTTACAGAACAAAGGAAAATTGTTTGTTGGATATATTTCACTAAATACATAAGTAGGTTCATATGCATAAGAGAGAATACAACTTTATTCAATGGCTAAATACAATATTTCTTGATTATATATGCATATGTTTGTGAGGTTCTAAAGAAAAAGGAGGGGCAGAGGTAATAAATAAAGTAATAGAAAAAAAAATCATATAAAAGTCCGTTATTCCTACCTGATCCACTAGTACGTCTAAGGTGGTTGGCGCCATATTCAAAAGTGACAGTTAGAGTAATGGCGCGCATGCGCTGGAGAAAAGAACGTCGTAAACTAATTATAAAATAAATAGAATTAACATCGTTTAATATTGAGTTATAAATGTGTATTAAAAAAAAAGAAGAATTAATAATAACCAAGAACGTTTCAAATCATTTTATTTCATTTACTTGTACAATCATTTATGTAAATTATCATTGGTATAAGGAGCGACCAACAGGAGGAGTAGGTGTGGTCTTCTACATCGTCTGAAGGTGTGCGTCGCATTGGTTTATCATCATTCCCTGTCCTACGCCTGTGTCCGTCCATGCTGTTTGTCATCATCTGTCTAACCAAGTCCTGGATTGAACTAACGTCATTTGTTTTGTGGACTAACCTGTGGAATATCCATTTTTGTGTTTTCGACGAGGACAGGGAACCTCAAACAAGTAATCACCTTATAAAGTTCTGTTTTCATTTATTGGGAAGACCAATCGTCTTAACATATTTTAAGGAAACTAACAAAGTGTTAGTAGTATTAATTGTTTGTAAATTTAATAAGTTTTCTATTATTAATAAAAGTGATTTTACAATGGAGCAGTTTCTGTTTAGCGTCACTTCATTGACCCATTGGCTGGAGAGTCGTAAAATCATCATTAAGATCAGCGCCGAAACAAGGGCGGACGGGGCGCAGGTCCCGAATCCTTACATGTTTACATCATTTTAGTTTATGTAACTGTTACAGTTGTAAAAGGATGTATCATCATTTTTTTGCAATGATGATACATCCTTTTTCAACTAATAAATACATAGATCTAAACAAGTTGGAAATTAATTTATTGCTAATTGCTAATTAGCTAAAATGAATTACAGCATACTATTACAACTAAGTGAAAAAACACTTGACACTTTTTACTCTCCAACAAAATCATCAAAATAACAATCAGAAATAGAAGAAAATCTAAACTGAAATGCTTAAACTCGTATGTGTATGTCTCCACCTGCAATACAGAAATCAAAATAATTTACAAATTTAGGTAGAATTGACGGTATTCAGGGTCAGGAATGTAGTCACACGCCTAGAAGATCTTTCTTTTTTTCTTCTGAGATTTGCAATGGCCCATTGTATAAAAGTGCCAGAGACTCATGTGTGACAGGTGCAGCAGCAGAGCTTTTTTTCTTTTTCCAAGAATACAAACACCATGGTTGTAACCTATTATATGATTGCCTCACATGCAGAGATAATGGATCATCTGAAATTTTAAGCCACAAAGCTTCTGTGATTTTGAAATCTTTTGGACGAATGTGTGTTCTGTCCAGAACTTCCAAATTTTTGAAATCTTTTTTGTTCCATATATTTCACAGTAAAAGGATTATGTGGTCATGCAGAAACTATCAAATCAACCCACTGAGATGGTATGTAAACTTGAAAGTGTTTTTTCTGTTTTTCTATCAAAGCAAACATTCTATCATATGGGAGAAAACTGTGGCCACTGCATAGAAACTTTTGTTGTACTGAAGAGCAATGTCCCCCACATGACAAAATATCTAAGCAGTGTCAGAATTCTATGATTATTATTTTGAGCAATACATCTATCAGACCAAATAATGAGATGTCTTGTATCACCAAGTGATAACGGCTGAAATCTATCAATAATATAAGTTAGAAGACAGGAAGCAACTTCAGAGGAGCCTCTTTTAGCAATTGCCTCATGCCAAATGTGCATTGTCACTTGATCAGTGCCAACATCACTTACACAGTAGTTGTATGTCGAAAACTGGCGCTGATAAAAAACATTTGAATGAGTCAAATTGGGAGAATATAACACTTGTTGCATATCAGTGCATAGTACTACAATATTATTGTTTCTCTTGGCACGTTCTGTGTCTTCTTTCAGTGCTGGGTAAGCTTGTTTTGCTTTCCTGTGGTGCATTTCAGTTTCAAACAAAATCATGTTTGCTTCTTTCTCATTTTCTGCATAGTATCTATCACACTTCTGACATGTGTCAGAGCGGGGAAGACCAAATGTACGGTTAAACTTTTCCATGAGTGCCAGGATATTTTTCTTTGAACACGTCATACATAATCTGTGAATTTAAATTTGGTGGAAGGTATTTCTTGCTACTCTGTGTTCTGCTGTAGTGGCTCTCTTGCATCGGAAATGACTCAATATGCTGCATAATAATATCATCAATGGCAATTGCTGTACGATGTGGACGATTCAGATGTTTACCTCTACAATCCACAACAGAGGCACCATTCTTTATTTTTGTCTGTAGTAATTGAATGCATTTGGGTGTGAAATCATATACGTTTATACTGAAAAATGTACTATTAGCAATAATAGTAGCTGAGAATCAGATTAATGTTAGCTTTAAAAAACTTTAATAACACTAACATTTTCGGCTTGACGCCATCATCAGGTACTACATTAGAAAATTTTTTTTTCTAATGTAGTACCTGATGATGGCGTCAAGCTGAAAACAGTGCTATTAAAGTTTTTTTTTAAAGCTAACATTGATCTGATTCTTAGCTGCTATTAGTGCTAATAGTACATTTTTCTGTATTAACCAGAGTTTAAGCAGTTTGTAAGGTGCTATTAAAGTTTTTTTTAAAGCTAACATTGATCTGATTCTTAGCTGCTATTAATGCTAATAGTACATTTTTCTGTATTAACCAGAGTTTAAGCAGTTTGTAATAAACATTTTAAGCATATATGTTTAATAGTGTCTTCAAACACACCTGCATTTTCTTACCTCCACTCATTAAAAAATATTTGAAACTACACTGCCTGCGAGAAATACTTTCTTCGGTAATATGTCGTTCAATGTGACAAATTTCCATGCATTGTTGGATTAGGAATGATGATTGCTCACTGTGGTTCAATAAATAATACTCAGCAAATAGACGTTCCTTCTGATCAGCGTCTAATATCTTGCAACCTTCATATTTACATTTACAAGCAATGACCTGCAAATAAAGTTATCAAGTATAAGGAAAGTGGAATTTCCTCTTTTTGCTATTCTACACATTTTAGTTGGTGATGTTACATCCTTATTCCACTTACCTTGGCTGAAGGCTGTTTTCCACGTTTTATAGCGCCTTTTTTCATGGTATATTCTTTACAGTGATCCTTGAGGCATTTTCTTTTCACGTCCTTCCAGTTATTTACATTTATTTTATGCCTGTGGCCATTATTAATATGATTTAGCACACCTGGCAATGATCGTTCACTTACACTGTTGGCCATCTTGACTGATGTTACATCCTATTTCCACGGACTGCGATGTTCAACTGTCAACAACTTATGATGTAGTTTATGTATCAGCATGCAGAGTGCACCACTGTATAGAGCATCGACGGTATACCCTTATTCTACCAATATCTCATTTTCGCCAACTTTGTTGGTTACATCCTTATTCCTGGCAGCCATTCAATTGGAGAACATTGTTTGAAAATGTCTTTCGATATTTCCATTTTTTGGAATAGCAACAACTGAATTACATATTAGACAAGCATTTGTCATTAACCATAGAAAAAAGAAATAATGTTCCAATTCATCATGGTAATGATAAGTTTTAATTATCTTTTCTATGCTCATAATTATGGCTAAAAAAGAAAAAAAAAATTTTTAAATAATTGAAGTAATTTATTTTTTAATAAATTTAACCCTTTTAGTGCCAAACAACAAAGTAGACTCTTAAGCAGTCACATACATGCCAGACGCATAACGATAGATAACCGATTCGCATCATGTTAGTGTTGCCAAATATTAGTGTTAGTAGTATTGACATACTTTCAAAAAATCCTTAATATGTCAAAAATTGCTAAATTCCTTTTTTGCTACTGTTCCAAATAAGCGAAAAGTTGTCCCAATTAAGCATTTAAATTATATATTAGTTTATTAGTTTGATTTTCGTTCTTTGAGATTTGGCCCAAAATAGTGGCTGCCCCAATTAACCGATGGCCCAATTAAGCAGAATCGACTGTATTATATTCTACCGATTGACCTGATATGCTATTATTTAATAAATGATAAAAGACACAAAAAACGAAAATATGTAAAGATAACTTCACTTTTCTTGTTTCAAAAAAGAACACAGACCACCTTTTACATATTGTAAAGTAGAAGTTTAACAAGCAAGTTGATCAGAAAATGGTCAGAGGCTTGCAATTGAGTAAAATGCTTTCACGATCGACTGATTGGGCAGTCCTGGTAAAGATTGTACTATATGGCATTGACTATTTCAGATCCCAAACAGTCAGTTTCAGAATGATGTCAATTTTAGGTATCATCAGTATATTATGGGAAAGCAGTATTGTGTTTAGCAGTTATAGTAAAAATTATTAAGCAAGCATGTTAAATGAAATATACTTATATGTTTTCAAACAAAATCAAAGAATATTTTGATTATTTGAGATGATATAATGTTAGCTTTTGACAGCTGTGCATCAAACATTTTTCAAATTTTTGTGGTTTATAGTGTTTTGTTCACAAAGAGGAACAAAATGGTAACAAAAATATCAATATATTTTTTAAAGATTACATTTTCTGGAATATTAAACGAATTCTTATTAATAACCAAAATTGACTAATTCAAACTATATTCAAATTTAAAATCTAGTTGCTGAATTTTGATTCCTTTTATAAAAAGAAAAAAATTTAGATGATCCAGAGGATAATACTTTTAAAATATATTTCTAAAATTTCATAAAATTTGATTGAATGAACCAATAGTATCATAAATGTACCTAAAAATTAAAGATTCATAATTTTTGTTATAATTATTAGGAATATAAATATATCAAACAAAAATGAATATGATTCTCAAAACATATAATACTTTGATTTTATTAAACTAATCAAATATTTTAACTACAGAAAATCCCATAGAAAAACAATTATTTTAAAGTTCATGTAAATCAGCAGATTCAAACTCATTCTTTTCAAAGAGAATACTTCAGACATCTTTGGTTGTTTGGGGAGAACATTAAAAATTAATGCTTTACAGGGGGAGGGAATTTTTTACGTGAGATAGTTTGAAAAATTAATTATTTTAACTATTTACATTTTAATTTCCTTAATGATATCTCAATTCATGTTCAAAATTATAAAATCATTTGTAAATGATAGAACTTTTTTCAATACAATTTATTAAAAACACTTTAAAGTTTAGTGATTTTCATATCTTTCATAAAAAAGATTGAATTTTTTCTGACTCTTTTGTCATTATAAGAGATATAATGCTGACCACAAAATAAAAACCAGGCCACATGTTTGAGATCGCTGATCTAAACTGATGTGTCTTCTAAGTATTTAATATCTTTCTAAACACAGTTATAACAAAAGATTTACCTTTCAAAAATACTAGGAATATTAATATATGGTTATTCCTATAAATATCACATTAAAATTCAAATCTTTATTGAAAAATATATTAAATATGAAAAACTGATATTTTTATTTTTTAAGATATAAATGTGGAACTTTCTGGAAAGGTTCCTTAAACATTGCCATCTCTGAATGTACAAAATAATTTTAATTTCTAGGAAAGTTAATTTTTTTTCATAACTAGAATATTTATAAATCAAGAAAAAACACAATAGGAAAAGTAATGAAATTCAAAAAATATAAATTATGTAAGATCTAGAGGGACTTCAATAATCTCAAAGACAAATAATTGTTGTTTTAGTCTCATTTCAATAGAATTATAAATGGAATAAATTAAGTATTGAATTATTATTGTAAAGATTAATGACATAATGGCAATGATAAATGTAAGTAAAAATTAAAAAGCTGTGAGATGATATTTTAAATAAGGGATTGCTAATTTGACTTGTTGAATTTATTTTTTCTTGAATAAAGTACTTATTGAATTTTTTACTGATTAATTTCTTGTTTGAATTTAATTGTATATTTAGAGTCTATTAAACATTATTATTATATTTCCAATTTTGTATTGCTTATAGAATTAAGTAGCTAACTTTCATTTGTTATTTAATACTAACATCTTGTTTACATTCAGAAACATAAACATTAATTTTTTTTCGTTCAGCTAACATTTAGCTAATCCTGGGTGAAATGTTTCCTGTGCCATTAGGATTACATTCCATTTGTTAAAATTGGAAACTTTGCAAGCTATGATTGTATCCATCTATAACTTCATCTATAAATGAAACAGTGAGAGATGTGACTGCAAAAATTATAGATTTATGAGTCTGCTGAGTATGTTTGAAAAAAATTTGCCTAAGATTGTAACTGAGAGAATGAAGAGGATGACTAATATGTGCAATATGAGTATGGTTTCAGTAGTAGAAGAGAATCATCATATTTTCTACTGCATATGATTGTGGATAATTATCCATTATTACGGAGAAAAGTGTTTAGGTGAATTTGCAAAATACGAGAAGGCATATGATTGTGAATAGGAGTAAGATGTGGAAAATACTGATGGACCATGGTATAAATGACTAGCTATTTTGGTAGTGAGGGTAAGGAGCAAACAAGATGTGAGTCTGAACTGAATAAGTTTGAATATGTATGCAGTATATTTAAGAGAGTGATATTTATGGTAAGTCTCACAGAGAGCAAATGTGATTTTAAAGTTATAGGATGCATTTGAGAGGTATGCTAAGAATAAAAATTTGTCATTGAGTGCTAGGATAGTTATGTATAAAAATGTGCTAGTTAAGATGCTGATAAATTGAATTAAGACCTAGGTATGGTTTGAAATATAAAGAAAATATGTAAGGAAGTTAACTTGGACCTGTCCTATTTTTACACTGTCAGGGGGCCGCGAAAAAGGTGATACGGACAAAATATCACTTAACTACTATACTACATTAGAGAAAATTCAGGTTTCTATATAACGAAGTTTCTATATATTGAAATTTTTCTAAGATACCTTCAATTTCGATATGTGGTGGTCCGACTGTATTTGCATAGGGTGACTGGCTATTGTTCTATATTTTCTGGAAGAGTTTCAATTTTTGGTATGTCTGAATTAGTAAATGCCCTAGATTTTAAAATCCATCTCATTTTCAAAATAAAAGATTTTATTTTTTTAAAATTTTTATACAAAATCAGCTATATTTGATAACATTGTTTGAAATGCAAATTCAAAGCATATATCAAATTTGTGTCACCACCTGCCAATAGTGTTTACTGTTCAAATTCTTCAGTTTCAGGTTAATATGTTATGACTTTTAGATATTATAATTAAATTTAAAGTGTGTTATTGTATTAATGCTATTATTAATTAATAAAATAATGAATCTGTTAAGTTGGTAAATATAGAAGTATGAAAATAAACGTGTTTAAATTTATACTTCTGGTTGAATTTTTTCCTTGTCACAAGTTGATGGGAGTAAGAAATGGTCAGCCTATATTTGCAGAAAATTTCTCCCAGCTAGATAGTCATGTCATAAAGCATTTGTATGTTATTTCCAGAAATTCAGGTTTCATACCTCCAGATTTTTCAGAAAGAGTTTGAGCTAGTGTTCTGAACCCAATCATTTAATATTTCAATGATCCTTTCATGGATGTTTGAATGATAAGGTAAAATTGGTCCTAGTTAAAATAAATACAAATAAAAGACAACAAAATGCTTTTTTTCTCAAACTGATTGATTTTTTAATTAAATACTTTCAGATATCTATTGAATCCTTCACCAGTAATCTACAGAATAGATACAAATTTATAAAAATCTCTTTCCTAATCTATAGAAAAATTTCTCAAACCTCCTAATTTTATCTAACAATGATATTCTTTTTAACTGCTTATTTAAAAAATAAACATCCATATATACACATAATTTTTTAAAAGAATTTAACCATAAGACAATAAATAATGTATTAGTTGCTAGATAATACAATTACAAGTTGGAATACCCCATTGTAAATTAAATTAAAAAAAATAAGAGATTAAAAACATACAACCCTGCAAAAATATACAATAAAACAATATTCAAAAAGGTAAAATTGCATAATTCCAACAAAAATGTATAATCATAAAATGTTAAGAATTTTTTCAGATACAGTTGAGTCTCTGTAGTCCAACCCTTCACCAGTCCGATACTTCCTCTATAGTTCAATACCCTGTGAACCATCATGCTTCCTTCATGAAATTTTATGTCACAATTTGTCGATGTATGAGAAAGAGAAACTCATGTAAACAAATTGTCAGTTGGTATTTGTTTTTTGCTCAGGCTTATAATTGGACTAATTTTTAAGTTCAGTACACTGATTATTGTAAAATAGTATTTTTGCTATATCAGTGTTTTGTTATTTACCTTTACCTAATATCAGAAAATGGAAAAAAATGAAAACAGAAAAACATTGGTGTGGTTGAAAATGCAGAAATAATTAAGAAACTTAATTTGGGAGAAAAGTTTAGTGATTTGGCATTGATTTATGGTATTGAACAAGCCACCATTTACGACATTAAAAAAAAAAGGGATAAATTTGACGGGTTTGTGAAAGATTTGAACAAGAGCAGTGAAAGGAAAGTCTTAATAAATGGAGCATATTCATTTATGTAATTCAATTTTTTCATTGAACATCCAATAAACCAACAAATCTCTGAAATCCAACAAGCTCCAGAACCATTTGTGTCGGTTAGGAATATTCTACTCTACTTAACCAAATATTCCCAAGCTACCAGCAAATTGTCAGAATCTTTTTTTATTAATAGTATATTATTTATGGCTCTATCAATAAATATATTACTTTTCATTAATAAAGTTTCTTTCAATGTTTCATTCTAAGACAGTAGTTTGGCATCACAAAAAATTCATATTATTTAGAAGACTATGTTACTAAGAATAGTAGAAGCCTTTTATATTGTAATATCATAAAAATATTAATCTTATTCTTTCTCTTAATTATTTCTTGATAATTCCAAAATATGCCCATTGAAAACAATCATAAATACAGTTAATCTTTGACGTATGTTGTTAATTAATCTGGAAAAGTGCTATAAGTTGGAAATCATGTAAGTCAAAAATCAGTTTTAATCAATGGTATAAAGAGGAATGAATTATATAGAGTTAATTGGTTTCACCTGGAAAGAAAACATTTGATTGTTATTTGATCTTAAAATATATGTACTATATTTGGATTATACTATAAAAATTACTTTACAATATGTTATTTATAAGAATGTTAATATGTTTATTAACTTGTTTTACTTATAAGAAATATTTAAATGGAATTTTTATGTTATTGCATTGTATTACAAACAGTACTTTCCTATATTTGTTCACATGATTTGACTTAAAAAAAATTTAGTTAGACTTTTTTAGGGGAAATAAACATAAATAGTATCTTTGAAATACTTTAGAAAAAATTCAATTCATAAATTTTTAATTTTTCAATTTATTCAAACAGTTTTCTTCACCAGAGGGATGAGAGAATTGTCTTTCTGCTAGAAGAGTTTTTGTTTAGCTTTTAAAAATCTAGTCAGTATAAATCAATGTGAATGTCAATGCAATAAAAGTTGAAAAGATAAATATAATTCTATATTGTATTTTATCATTAATGGTAAAAATTTCCTAGTGAAGCACATCTAGCTTTACAAATTTCATCCTATCCTAAAATTTCTCACCTAGTTTTAGTTTAATGTTGTATTATAATTGTTAATAATGCTTGCAATTAAAATATTTTTAATTGTTAGAAATGTTTTATTTCTCTAATAATAAATTTATTTGTTAGGGAACATTTTTTTCTTGATTTGCATAAATTTTTTATTGAATTCTGAATGAATAAATTACTAATGGGATAATTCTATTACTAAGTGAACTTGTTTGGACAAATAAGCACAATGATGATAAAATTTGACTGAATGGGATTCCAAAAATCAAACAATTTCTATACTTCGATGAAAAGTACTGTAATAGAGTACAAAACTTAACAGCATCAATATATAGGAGCATACTCATTGGATAGTACCAGAGGTGGCCAAGCTTTGTGTCACAATGAGCCATATAGAAGAATCTCAAATAGTTGAAAGCTGCAATCAGATTCTTTCTGGGTCAATGAGAGCTACATCAATTTTTCTTGGGTAATCTTAATAGTGGTTTCAAAAATTATTATACATTTTACACATATTTATTTCATATAGATGCATAATACATTTTACAATAAATAAAAAAAATTACAAATATACATTACAAACTTCAAGGGAATTATAATCCAAATAAATCCAAACAACTTGCCAACTATTATACTGTACAGTCGAGAACAAAAGTAAATCGCCACTATACTGCATCGGCGTGAAAAATTACGTCACGGTGTCAAATGCGACGGAACAGTTGGACGGAATCGGCAAAGTAGACATTAATAATACATAATAATGTCGAATAACGGGCGTTCCACTGTCGAATATATATTTTTAATACTTTCAATCGAATAACTTAAAATAATATAATATAATAAACAAATAACTATTAGCATAACAACGTCAGACGAAAACTCTTCGTTCTACGTCATCCAGCTTTAGCAAGTCTGGAAAACAACGTCTGCTAAAGTCTCGTAGCAGCGTGAACGGCATTCGTTTTAATTGTGCGTGTTTATGCGACCGTAATACCTGCTTTACTTGAACATTTTTCAACTTTAATCATAGATATTTTTATTTATTTAACTGTATGTAATACTCTATTGGCGTATGACGCGTGGTCACTTGATCGCTTGGTTTCCGAATGCGCCCAACGGTTTGGAATTGGATGACGACGTAATAGAACGAAGAGTTTTCGTCTGACGTTGTTATGCTAATAGTTATTTGTTTTTTATATTATATTCAAGTTATTCGATTGAAAGTATTTAAAATATATATTCGACAATGGAACGTCCGTTATTCGACGTTATTATGCATTATTAATGTCTTCTTTGCCGATTCCGTCACATTTGACGTCGTGATGTAATTTTTCACGCCGACGCGGTATAGTGGCGATTACGTGATCGCTCATACAAAATCGCTTGGTTTCCGAATACGCCCAACTATTTGGAATTGGATGACGACGTAATAGAACGAAGAGTTTTCGTCTGACGTTGTTATGCTAATAGTTATTTGTTTATTATATTATATTCAAGTTATTCGATTGAAAGTATTTAAAATATATATTCGACAATGGAACGCCCGTTATTCGACGTTATTATGCATTATTAATGTCTTCTTTGCCGATTCCGTCACATTTGACGTCGTGATGTAATTTTTCACGCCGACGCGGTATAGTGGCGATTTACTTTTGTTCTCGACTGTACATACCATTTCTAGCAGATACAAAAATAAATTTCAGAAAATTGTTTTCACTAAAGGATATATGTATCATAGAAAAGTATGAATTAAATTATAAATTATTCTATGAATTGAATTGAAATTGATACACTTAAAAATTTATTTATCAATATATCAACAAATAATAGTGTTTAAAATAATCATGTGAAAAGTAATTATAATGTTGCAATTATCGAGGAATTATACCATATTTACCAACTTACATTAAAATGCAATAAAGTTTTACTTCAAATGCCCATAGTGTGTCTATTCTGATCCAGAAATTTTAATAAAGTTTTTTCAGCATTTGTATGATCTTTTTGCTCAGATAAAATAATTAACCCATCAAATAATTTATATTATTTATTTTTTCAAACGGAATTATTATACTGGGCATTATACAGATATACATTTTCAATTTTTTAATCCATTTTCTGTAGAATTAATGATTACAAAATCTTATCGTTAGTAATTTCGCAGATATATCCAATGATTGCTTGGGTAATATTTAAATGCAAGTAATTATACATTAGTTTATATAAATAATAATCTAAGTATGTTAATTTTTAAAACATTGAGAACTTTTAGAAATTAATATACTTAGGAATTAGATTAAGCGTTACATTTTCATGCTTAACACTTCGCGCCATCTCATGCAATGATATAAAATAAAAGATTTTATAAATATCGAATGATATGAAAAGTATATTATGAGAATATTTTAGATGTTTCAACCAAGGAAGATATAGTATCTATATCTTCCTTGGTTTCAACATCTAAAATATCACTTTTAAATGGTTACAATTACAGGATTGAATGATGGTTCCTCAAAATTATATCTAAAGGCAGAACATCACTCAATTTCAAGAAAATCTACTTATTTCAAAAGTTATTTAAAAAATGGAGAGATAGATAAGAATGTGTTCTTATAAGCATCTTATTCCTCTAAAAATTAGGATAAAATACGAATACAGTAAGTAAAATAAACATCGAAATAATTTTATATTGTTTTCCATTGGAAAAAAGAGAATTATGAGATCACCAACTTATCTATATACCTCTACTAACTTTTGAACTAATTAGTACATTTTCATGAATTTTCTGCCTTTGAAGATTATTTCGATGCCTTTTAACTTAATTGTTAGCTATAATCATTTAAAATTTGTAGATATTCAATCTCCAAAGATTACCCGATAATAAAGAGGAGAAACTGATGGTTATAAAACTACAGGAATGAAAAAGCAATACATATATCCCAATATTGGGATGAAAAAGCAAGTCCATTAATGAGATTCTAAATATTGTAATAAGTATGTTGTTTGAAATTCTGGGGAACGTCAGGTGTTCTGAGTAATAAATATATAAAACGAATTAATCTTACTTTAAATCAAGAGTAATGGTTTTAAATCCAAGTCTATCCTGATATCCAAATATAATATTTGCATTATGCTTTGCAAATATAAATCAAGAAAAATTTAAAAAATTATTCGATTATAAATAATATCATTTCAGTTGGTAAGATATGGTACTTTCGAAGCAAAATCTACCAGTTTATATATATTATGACATTAAATATTATTAAACTTTACCTTAATTTTATTTCGTCCATCATCATATGGTATTCCGGCAGTAATTACTGGACTGAGTTGTTTAAAAGCTGCAAATTCTTTGCTTAGCGACAAAAGCTTTTCTTCTACTATCATCTTCCAATTTAATACATATCGTCTCATATTTAGAATCTTTGTAAATTAAACTGCAATGGTGAAAATAATACTCATAATTTCTATCTTAAAATTTACAAAATGAAATAAATTGAAAAAGGCGAATTTTGCTTCGACATCGCATTACTTACCTGATTTGGAAAGCTTATGATATTCAGGAAAGCTGTCTTCTACTAATATTTTCGGATCGATAAATTATAACGAAAAGATTCCATTTTGTTAATAAATTAGCAAAAATGGAATTTATTGCTTGGAGTTGTTATAAAAATTTATAGCTTCTCCTAATAAAATTACTGAATTTATTAATTTACGATTTATATTTTACGATCAGTATAATAGAATTCGCCTTCTACTATAATAAATATATTATTGATCAATTACTAAATTAGGAGAATAAATTTGTTCTTCGGTATAATTTTAATGAAGTTTATTCATTATTGAATTTAGTAGTTTTTAGAATTCCGATCAGCATAATATGATAGAAATATAATACAGTAGAAGCCGTTTGTTGAAATCACTTTGGGACCGATCTATTTTGATAACAATAACCGATTGATAACATTAAGCAGTGCGTGTCAAAAAAGCATAATTTTCGATTTTTTTTATTACATAGTATATACTGTGCTTTGCTTATGCAGTGTAATCTCGATTCATCGTTTCATCGGGACTCCCGAAAAAACTATGGATACGAGAAAATGATAGATGCGGGGATATAAAAAAATAAAAAAATGAAAATTAGATTAAAATTAACGCTAATAACAATAATACAAAGCTCTAACTGATGGACGAACACTTATTGAACTTTATACTGTATATTATGTTAAATGCCTACTTAATTTTTTAAATAATATATTTTGTAATTTATTTGTTTATTGTAAAATGTAGTATGAATCTAAATGAAATAAATGCATGTAAAATATATAATAAATAATTTTGAAACCATTGTTAAGATTAACCGAAAAACTGATATGTGGCTCTCATTGACCCAAAAAGAAACTGATTTTGGCTCTCAAGTATTTGAGATTCTTCTATATGGCTCTTAATGACATGAAGCTTGGCTCCCCTGCTATATATGTATAATATTGTATGAAAAAACATGTATGTAAATGAAAAATAATTTAAAATAGAAAAGATATCATTTACTAATTGTATGCTCTTACCATAGGCCGACCAATACTAGTAATGGGATCAACCAAATGGTTGAAGATGGGTTCAATGGGATAGACCCAGAAAATTTGGTAAAAAACTGGAGATATAAGATCCAGAATTGAACCTGAATCCCCAAAAGTAGCAAACAAATGCTTTATCATGTAGCCATCAGGCCAAAACATTGAAGAATAATTGTGAATGACTAAAATAACTCTGAAATCTGGATAATGTTGGAAAATGGGTTCGTATTTGTCAGTAATGCGATACAAGATTCATGTAAGTCAGGAATTGACTGTATTAATTAAAGGAATTTTATAAATGTCTGCTCTTTCTAATATAGATTAGTCATCTTTAAACCCCCGCTCCAACACCAGTAGTGGTTTTAGAACCGTCCATAAACAAGACCAAACCACCCTTGATTGCACCCAAATCCCCCTCCCCAGCCCTCCATACTGGGAAAAACAACAGTGAAGGGCTGGAAGAAGTTAAATCTAGGTACCATGTAATCCTTTACCATCCCAAGAATGTTACTATGTATCCTGTCCCACTCAAAAGACAAATGCCACTTATGTGTCCAAGAAAATCCCTTGCCCTGAAGACTGAAGCCTATAATATCCCTCCCGGGCACTCGCCTCAACAAATAAATGCAAAGGAGGGACCTCAAGAGCTGCAGTAGGAGCAGTCTTCATAGCCCCAGTAATGTGAGAACCTCGAAAGCAGCAGTAGGAGCAGTCTTCATAGCCCCAGTAATGCCCAAACAAGCCAACCTTTGAATCTTTCCAAGTTCAGCCTGACAAGTCTTAAGTATGACCCTACACCACCATACAATGGCAGTATAGGTAAGAGTAGGTCTCAACCATGGTATAGATCCAAAACAACAGCCCTGGCCTAAGACCCCAAGTCTTACCTAAAATACACCTACAGCCCCAAAGGCTCTACAGACTTTCCCCACAACAAACTCAACATGTGGCTTCCAAGTTAGACCCTTGTCAAGCAAAACACCAAGGTATTTGACTTGGGTAGAAAACTGCAACCTTTTACCGAAGAAGGTCAGCTCAGTTAACCCTACCAACTGTCTTCTTCGAGTAAAAGGCACGATAACAGTCTTGGCTGGATTAACAGACAATCCAACCCTATTACACCAGTAAGAAACTGTAAAGCTGTCTGGAAAACTTCAGAAACAGTCCTAGGAAACCTCCCCACTATAATGATGGCTATGTCATCAGCATATCCAGCAGTGAAGAAACCCTTCCCATTAAGTAAAGCCAATTGCTAATTCACCACAAGGCTCTGAAGAAGGGGAGACAGCACCCCCCTGTAGACATCTCCTGTTAATGAGAATCATGACTTCCTCCCCATAGAGTGCTAAAAACAACCCTATGCCTCAGCATGAAGCCAATCCAACGAACAATTGTTGAACTGACTCAATATCAGCACAAATACTAACAGTAGAATATGAGGATTTTTTATAAATTCTTGTAATATAAAACACTTTTTTTTAATCCATATATCTGAATAATGAACTTTTTTGTTACACTATTCCATCTTCTAAGTAACTCCATAATTGTTCTTATTAAATGATTTATAAATTTTTGGATAAGTATGTGTTGGAAAGGTGAATATAAAACAACCATTAGCACTACAAGTTTTTAGTGATCAGTTATGTACATTTAACAAAATCATCTCATATGAAAGTTCAATCTTACACCTAAAAGACAGTATTTTTCTTATGAGGATCCTATTTCAATCATTTTTTCTCTTGTATAACATAGAAGGTCTGATTGTAGATCTAATGTCAAAGTTAAAATAAATATTTAACAAAACTATTAAATTTATGTAAAATGTCTAAATAAACTCTTATTATTAATTGTGATGATACTTATATAATTTATTTATTAATAAATATAAACTATGTTTAAATTTTACTTTTAACAATCTTTTGGAAGTTAGCTTGAATTTATATTGTTATTTTTGTAGTTTTGTTTTGTGGTATTTTCTTTTTTTATTAACTGAACTTTAAAATATCTAATGATATTAGTATATTAAATTTTATTTCGTAATTTTTTTAAAATGTAAAATTATTAATGATTATTTATATATATATTTTTAATTATACATATGTCAAAAAGAAATCAAAATGGAATGCCCATTCATCTGTATTAGAAAAAGCCGCAGCTTATGAACAACAAATTCAAAACAATAAAGGTAGAATATCACCATTAACTTTATCCAAACCTGGAAAAAAAATGCCTTTCCGACATAGGTCACCATCTGGTCATTCTCCTGCAATCAAAACAAGAAGGGCTTCACATGGTGGTAATAGTTTTATTATTTGTTATTATTATTATTATATTATAAATTATTTTGTAATTTTAATAGTTTTAATTTTTCCTGAACTTTTTAAATCGATTATTAAACAATTACAATTTATTTTTTGAAATAATTATAAAATGATAAATCATATAATTTTTGAAGTATTTACAGAAATACCAAATTTTAAGCTGTAATATTGAAACATGGCTGTAGTATTGATGCTAAACAAAATCTTGTTAATAATTTAGTTGCTTTATCTTATCATAATTTTAGTTTATTATTTTAGAAAGTATTATTAAATAAGAGATTGGTAATTTTAGGAAATTTTGTATAATTTTCTTCCAAAAATGAATATTTTTAAATTCATAATTTTTTCAGAAATCAGAGTTGAATATAAAATTGATAGTCTTTTCACAAATTTATAGTTATCTCTCGTTTTATGAAGTGCTCTTGGAAAATTGTTTATTAGGTGAAAATTTGTAAAAATAAAAACTCAATTTTCATTAATTCAAATATAAAAATTTTCAGTCAATCTATTTGGTTCAAGAAAGTCACAGGTTGAGCTCATAATAACAATCAAAATCTTAGTACTAGTATTTCAATATTTTTTATTTATGAAACTGGAACACCAGTATTCCAAAAAAAATTTTTTTATAAATTTTGATCACAATTAGGGCAATATTTTAAACTTTTATTATACTAATAAATTCTGTATTATAAGAGAAAATTATTAAAAATACAATTAAGCTACATTTAGACGATGCCTCTCTGCATGCAACGTTGTATGCAGAATGATGCATGTCTCAATGTGCAACAGTTGCATGAGGCATGCAACTTGCTTCATGCTGGACATATTGTAGACAATACTGAGAAGAAAAGAGTTCTACACTACTACTTTAGCAACAGCTACTGTTATCATTTCAAATGACAAAAGGAAAAGAAGAAAAAAGAAAGTGTTTTGACATGCAAATATTTTGATCGAAGCGCTAATAACATCAGTATTTCGAACTAAGTCAGGTTAAGTAGTTTGTCTTTTCAAAAAATTTACTAGAATGACTTGACGACCATAAATTTAACTTCTTCAGTAAATTGAAGTGTTTTCTTCACACCTCAATCCATAAAGCAAAGAAAAATTTGTGAAAAAACTTTAAAAATAATCAAAGTAACAAGATGTTGCAAGACTAGTTGCATGTGTAACCCAACTAGGATGGGGAACACTTGCACCTTCTTGCACCTAGTTGCATGAAAAGTAGCACCGTCTAAACTTTATTCTAAAAGCAAGAATGTATAGATATTGATACTGTAAATTTTTGTTCTGTTTAAGTTGATCTGAGTTTCATGAGGAATACAGATTTCTGTTACATTTGTACATTTTGATAATAGGTAATATTAATGATTTATTTATAATTTTTTTCATCTAATGCAATGGTCTCAAACTCATTCTGTTCAAAAGACCACTTAAAGACATCTTTCATTATCTGAGGGCTGTATATAAAATTAATGTCTTATGAAGATAAAAAATATTTTTGCAGTTTAACAACTTTACTTTTATTACTAACATTGCTTTTTTTGACAAACAATTTCAACCCTCCTTTGGGGTCATCATCAGATCTAATGCACATTTGTCAAATAAAGTAATTTCTGCAGTCTTGTGTTAGTTTTTGAATTTAACTGTTTTACAGTATTGCAAAAGCAGAGAAATGCAAAGAAATATTTTTATGTAAGATAGTCTGATATGCCTCAATTCATGTTCAAAATTATAAAAGCATTTATATATTATAGTAGTTTTTATAAGTTTGAAGTGAGTTTTTGTATTGAAAAAATTCTGTTTTACTGTTATAAAAAAAGGTATTGTTACTTTGAATATTTCATAAAAAAGATTATATATATATTTTTTAATATCTTTTGTATACTCTTACAGTTATAATAAATATGACGTGAGTCGCAATAAAGGATACATTGGACCGCAAGTTTAAGACATTGATTGTAATGTATATATTGAATACAATGGATAATGTCTATACTGGGTGAGTTTTTTTATCGTGAGACAACAAAATATCTTGATTGGATCTCATTATTTCGGAAAAAGTTGTAGGGTTTTGAAGGGGCAATCAATTGGTGACCTTGAATGTGACCCTGGCCTTGACCTTCAATGTCATTTGAAGGTTAAGTCGGTTTTTTTTAAATGGGAAGATATACTTCTTACCCCCGGCAATGGAAAGAGCAGCAAATTTCACAATCGAATATACCCTTGACCTTAAAGTTTAGGATAAAGGTCAAGGTTATTTGTAGGTCAAAAGATTTTACCAATGGGAAACCATAATTTTTATCACATTTTTAATGATCTTATACTTTGACCTTTAAAAGCATTCACTACTATTAGTACTACCCAGGTGTAACAACATGGACATAATAGTTTTCTGCTCCCTTTGGGGTGCTTGATTTCAATGAATCCCCTTCCTCACTATCGGGGTGGTTGTTTTCGGTACATCGCTTTACTTCTCACCATCACTTGAGGTATTGGGGAAACATTTTAAAATGTTTCCCCAATACCTCAAGTAAGGTATGGAGAGTTTCTCTGGTGAGAGGTAAAGCGATATATTGAAAACAACCACCCTGATAGTGAGAGGAGAGGGGGATTCATTGAAATCAAGCACCCCAAAGGGAGCAGAAAACTATTACGTCCATGTTGAAAGTAAAGTGATGTACCAAAAACAACCACCTTGATAGTGAGAGGAGAGGGGATTCATTGAAATCAAGCACCCCAAAGGGAGCAGAAAACTATTACGTCCATGTTGTTACTCCTGGGTAGTGCTAAAAGTAGTGAATGCTTTTAAAGGTCAAAGTAATAAGGTCATTAAAAAATGTGATAAAAATTATGGTTTCCCATTGGTAAAATCTTTTGACCTGCAAATAACCTTGACCTTTGACCCAAACCTTAAGGTCAAGGGTATAATCGATTGTGAAATTTGCCGCTCTTTCCATTGCCGGGATCAAAAGTATATCTTCCCATTTAAAAAAAATCGACTTGACCTTCAAATGACATTGAAGGTCAAGGTCAGGGTCACATTCAAGGTCGCCAATTTATTGCCCTTTCGAAACCCTACAACTTTTGTTTACAACTTTTTCCGAAATAATGAGATCCAATCAGGATATTTTGTTGTCTCAAGATAAAAAACTCACCCTGTATAAAAGAATGAAGATTTATACAAATGAATATTTTCAGAACATCACAATGCATTTAAAGATTGATAAAATATATATACAGGGTGATTCAGAAAGGTGGTGCCAAAATTTACAGGTAGGTAGAGGATGAAATTCTGAGTGAAAAAGTTTAGGCGCATTTTTTGATCTGGAGCTCCGTTAAAAAGTTATAGCTCTTTAAAGCTTCGTGACGTCACTTCCGTTTCAGTCAAAAAATATTTTTTACCATATTTTAATTACCGATTTTAAATCTTCTATTAACTATTAACTAATGCAAAACTATTTCATAAAACATTTTAGAGCATACAAAAACATTTTTGTTAAATTAGCAGCTAGTTATGTAAATACAACGTAATCAGTTTTCAAATGCGTCCTTCATTTTCGAACGTAATCTTTTTCGAATGTGAAATTTCGAACACTTCATAAGTCTTTCTTTCGCTGTTGCTTAAGCCATTGTTTTCATTTTATGGATCACTATTCTTACGGCGAATTAGCGGATATGCACCTCATTTATGGGCGTACTTATGGGAATAGTAGAGCTGCTCAGCGTCTCTACCAGGAAACTTTTCCGCAACGCAGATGTCCCTCCAGAAAGATGTTTCTTTTCTTTGTCTTAATCGTCAAACCATTTCCTTTTTCTTTGCATTTTAAAATAATCTACAGTATTAAATTTTAACTACTTGAAAACTATTTTTACAAAACATTTTACAGTTAACATCAAGAAAAGATTGTTTATAACATTTTTAATCAATATTCAAAATGAAATGCATTCGATTTCGAACACACATTTGTGAATGCTTCGTTCGTAGTTTCGCGCCTCAGGCGTCCAACCGGAAGTGACGTCACGAAGCTTTAAAGAGCTATAACTTTTTAACGGAGCTCCAGATCAAAAAATGCGCCTAAACTTTTTCACTCAGAATTTCATCCTCTACCTACCTGTAAATTTTGGCACCACCTTTCTGAATCACCCTGTATATATGTATAAGCATAAAATTTTAATAACAGGCTATTATATACTTTTGTATTTGTATTAACCTGATTATAAACTACAGTGGGTGATCGGTTAACGAACACTTTTTCGAAAGATTTTTATGTTCGGTTAACGAAACAATGACCCACAGACTAACAGAATGACAGGTCAGCCCGATGGCTGCATGGTAAAGCTGTGGCTTAACAACCAAATGACAGATCAGCCGGATGGCTGCGTGGTAAAGCTGTGGCTTACCATCGAATAACAGATCAGTCGGATGGCTGCATGGTAAAGCTGTGGCTTACCATTCTGAGACGGACTGACGGAAAGACAAGTCAGCCGGATGGCTGCATGGTAAAGCTGTGGCTTACCATTCTGGAGGATTTGGGGGTCCCACTCCTCCAATTTTTCAGGAGGGATCTGGGCCCGGCCCATTGAAATTTATCCTTCAATCTTCCGGTTGACTCCATCATGGGTGTTGGTCAGCCTCATTTCCAGTTGACTCCATCATGGGTGTTGGTCAGCCTATGATAATGGCGGCTCTATAAGTGGCTGCCCTTAGATAAAAATATTCCATGAGGATATTTTGGCTTAACTAACCTAACGGAATGACTCTCTTAGGCCTTGTACATTCGTAGACTTATGGGTGAGGATGGAAGAACAGTAATTTTTCCCGATTAAAATGAACTCAGAGACAATGTAAAACAAATCAAAGATTTATTAAGTTAGAGAGAGATTTTACAATTTTTGGTGTTAGAATGGCACCCATACCAAGTTAGTAAGAGAGAGATTTTACATTTTGGTCTTAGAATGCACCCATACCAAGATTGGTCTTAGAATGACACCCATACCAGGTTAGGAGACAACGTAAAACAAATCAAAGATTTATTAAAGAAGGTAAGAGAGTGAAGACAATGTAAAACAAATCAAAGATTTATTAAAGAAGGTAAGAGAGAGAGACAACATAAAACAAATCAAAGATTTATTAAAGAAGGTAAGAGCTCAGAGACAATTTAAAACAAATCAAAGATTTATTAAAGAAGGTAAGAGAGACGAAGACAACATAAAACAAATCAAAGATTTATTAAAGAAGGTAAGAGAGAGAAAAATTTTTTGGTCTTAGAATGGCACCCATAACAGGTTGAGGTCAATAAGCTCGGGGATCTCTACCATGACAATGCTATTAATCACTTCCGAAAAATCCTGAAGGAAAGAGAAAAGCAATTGATATTGGACAGATTCTTTATCGGAAAATAAACATATAATTGAAAATGCAAGATTATGTATGTATATATTATTGTTATTATATATAAATAAACGTAGTAAGAAATTATATAATTTTTTATTTTTGTTTTTTTTGGGTCTCCGGAACGAATCAATCAAATTGCCATAAAAACTTATGGTAAATCGATGATTGGTTAATGAACAATTCGGATAACGAACATTGTCTTGGAACGGATTATGCAATGATCGGTTAATGAACAATTCAGATAACGAACATTGTCTTGGAATGGATTATGTTCGTTAACCAATTATCCACTGTACATCTAATTTTCATTACTTTAACTTCTTGACATCCTGAAGATATTGGAAATTAAGCTTAATTAATATAAAAAAAAATTCAGATTGTGAAATCTCACTTAATTTTTATCAAAATCTTTTTTAAACTTTTACTGTTTATTATGTTTTTCATTCTCATTCTAATGATATGATAATTTTTTGAATATTATGTTTTTCACAACTTGTTTTGTTCTTTATATGAGATCGAAGAAAACATCATTTTTTTGTATGAAATCTTAGTCATCCAATGAAATAATGGCTATTTTTTGATAGCAGTAAGCCTTTTGAATAAAACAAACTATGAATGAAGAAAATTGGATCACATTTTAAAATATTATTGATAAAAAAGTACTACTGTGCAAATTTTCATTAATGAAGTTATGTTGTATAATTAGCTCAAAAGTAACATAAATTTATTGAAATATTGTCATTATTAATAATAATATATATTTATTGGCATAATTTTGGATTTTACGTGTTTAAATAAATATGACTTTTTTTGTTGATTCTTCCTAATTAAAATTTTTGCCTTGTGTTTGTACCAGCATTACAGAGTCGGAGTCGAGAGTTGGGGAGTCGGAGGTTTTTGGGTGGAGTCGGATTTTAAATCTGTCGGGAGTCGGAGTCGGATTTTTGAATTGCCCGGACTCAGGAGTCGGAGTCAGAAAAAAACAAATGACTCCCGACTCCTTAAGTCCCTATTTATCTAGAGCTGGTGATATATATATCATTTCTAACTATTTCAGGCTAATGATAGTAAATTATGAATAATATCAATTATCTAAATTTATGAAAAGGCCCCTATAGTGTTATTAGTTAATTTATGTATCTCAACTCAAGTGATAAATTTTTGCCTTTTGGAGCCATATTTAGTCTATTTTATGGCTTTTTAGAGCTATATTTAGTCTATTTTATGGAAAGTGTTGTGGTCTAAGTTAAACTGAAACTTAGTCATAGGATTCTGATTAATGATTAAAATATAATCCTATAGCCTAACTCATAGGCCTAGTGGTGACGTATATATAATTTGTAGAAGAAAAACTAAAATCGCAAACATAAATAGTTGTTTACAAATTAACCTTAGCCTAATTAAAATTAAAAAATCAAAATTTTTTGAAAAAAATTATCAAGGTTAATGTAGTAGCCAGTTCAAAATATTTAAATTTATGTCTTAGATCTAACTTTAACATTAAAAAATTAATGAACATAATATTTAGGATATTTAAACATGATATTTGCATAAAAATTTTTAAATTACATCGAAAAGATTAATATTTTTTTTTTTATTTATAATTTATTTCTGGAAACTTAAATATTTGAATATTTATTTCTTTTTAAAATATGTTTGAGGAAAATATTTCAATATATTTTACATTATACTTTATAAGGAAAAATGCATTTTTATTTTAATGCAAATATTTTTTTCCAATATATTATATTTCTAAAACGAATATTGAAGATTAAACAAAAGTGCAGTTCATGTATTAGGAACTTGAATACTGTACCGAAAAAATATAATAATTTACATATTTTTAATAACGACACTTGATTTACAACAGACTTATAATTTTTATTCGTTACAAATTATTTTATTCATTACAACTTATACTCAGAAACGCTTTGATTATCTGAATGTTATTAAAGCGCGTAGCGAGTATCAATAGAAAAAATTTTCGTAATAGGATTTTAAACCTTAAGTAATATTCATTAGATTTTTTTTGAGGCAGTTCTGTAGAAAAATCGTGTATTGAAGACAATGAAAGGAAGTTTAAATGAGTCAAAAACACATTTTTAAAATTATAATAGCTTGCAATATATTTTGATAGCATATAATTTTCATCATTAGATTTTGAAATAAAATAGTTTAATATAAATACGATTATCATGAAAAATTATCGCTTGATTCACAATTCTTATAATTAATAAATTTTAAATTTAATTTTACAAAATTCGGCTATGCCTTCACTTTGTCAGTTTTGTCTGTCTATAGTTTTATCATCTCAAGTTTGACTACAGTTCGAATTATGAAAATACCAACATCTTCGAAATTATTTGTCATATATAAACAATGATATAATTTATTTGAAAGGATTTACATATATTTTACAGCAGTAGTCTTATGAAACTATTTTTTCTGTCTGATATGTCTGTTTAGGATCCACAAATTTTTCAAGAACAAAACATCACAGGACATTCAAATTTCACATGATTGTTCTTTGACTCTTCTTTATATGACTTCTATTTTGAATTCGTTTCAAGTGGTCTCATTAAAAATGGCGGATATTCAAAATTATTTATCGCATACGAAAGATAAGCTCATATGACATAATTTTCTTTGAAAAAAATGGTAACAACATTAATCTACTTAACTCGATATAAACCTTAATAGAATTTTTTTTCATTATTATTTTTCTCTACACCAATTTGCATGTCATTTTGATAATTTATCATTAAAAAGAAATTTATATAAAGATGAAATTCGATATAATTTCATTTTGGTTTAATAATTAAATTAATAATCGATCATTTTACAACTTTAAATTACTTTTTAAAATAGATTATTTCCTATTAATTTTCTTTAAGTAACTAATTAAAATTCTTGCAACTTTTCGTTACTAAATATAATTTACAAAGAATCGTATAACAAATCTACCGTATAAAGCTTATAGCGATCAAATGACGTGCTGTATATAGTATACGCCCAGTCAAGAAAGTTTTTTCTTTAATTATGAAACTTTTATGTATATGTTTTAGAGAATCAATTAACGATTTACAAGCTTTGAAAGTTTTTACACTGGATTAAATTTTGGAAAATCCGAATAAAACAAATGCGAAATTGCAACTCAACAAACTTGAAACAGTTCAAAATTTGGGTAGTTCTAGTTTAGTCGAACATCCTGTTGCTCTAGTTGGTTTTTTCGTGAGTCATTCCCACTTTTCACACAGCGGTTAGATGATATAATATATATTAACCTATTATGATATAACAAAAATATTTTATATTCAATTTCCTATTTACGTACCATTACTGCTTTTTTTACGAATTACATTTATGATTATGACCTATATATAAAAATTCTGTGAAAGAATTAATGATGACTAACTTCCTTTTTATCAATTTTAAATCAACAATATAAAATACTACTATTATACGATACAATGAATAATTATTTGCATAAAGGAACCATCTTCATGTGGCGCCATCTGGAAGATATTTTGATAACCGAAAAAATTTTAACAAAAAAAGAATATTAATCAATTCTAAGAATTTTTAATGTTTATTCGTTTACGTTTATTTTTACAATTTTTTGTGATGACATTAAATTATTAAATGCTAGGCAACAGAAAATAATCGATTAAACAAATTTATTATTATATATAAAGATCAATAATACTTTAAGCAAAAATAGAAAAAAAAATATCGAAAGTATGACATTCTTTTGTGTACGATTTATTCTACACAAATGAGCTATTTTTATACGCTAACTTAGGAATTTCCAATATTACATTTATATGATAAATCATTTTGATAACAATTTTAATATAATAAATTCAAATATAATAATTACTTCATAAATTTATTTTATTTTAATTAACCTATAAATTATTTTTTACATAAGTATTTCATCAGTCTTACTACTGTCACTGTTGTCTTTCAGGAAAATAAAGTTGTTCACTTCGAAACTTAAAAACAGACACACATTTAAAATATATTTTAAAAATATTTTTTAAACCTTGAGAATCTGTATATCAAAACAGTATATTTTTATCAGCTATTTTTCTTTTTACTGATGTATAAAATCAGTTATTTTAAGGCGTTAAACAAACATCAAAGGCAAATTATATTACAGTATTTTTAATTTAAATAACGATTAATTTTCCTACTATTGAGACAATATTTTTATGTTTAATTCTAACATTTTTAAAAAAGGAAAATTTTTTAAAGAAACATGGAAAATATGTTTATCAATCAGGAAAAAACTATTTAATTATAAGTATCTTTCATTTTATAGCGAACGTATCTGATAGCCTATATACTGCTAAAAATATAGTTTTATCTGTAAATAATTTTATGAAACTGAGAAAACTTACGTTTTTGTTAATAAAATATGTTTAAAAATTTCGTAATATAATATTCTTTATTTCAATATTTTTTTAATTTTAAATATTAATTTTTTGATTTAATTAATAAAACAAACAATTATCAATAAACAAAAAATTGGATAAATTATTTTTCTTATAATTAATAAAAGTGATAGAATAACTAATTTATTTCTTTCATTAATTTAAAACTGTAGTCAAAATTATAAATTTTAATTTTATTTAAATCTAAATATTTCGGCAATATAATTTATACAGTATATTTGTACAAGATAAAATTCGTATAAAATTCTGGTTATAAAAATTAGAATTGAATTAAAAATAGCGTACGAAAATATGAATATGTTGGACATCTCTAGGTCATAGTATCCAAAGAAATAAAAACGGCATGCGAAACAACATTGCAAATACCTTAAAGCAGGAAAATTGTACGGTAAAATCTAATTTTAGCTATCAATGTGTCGAAATCTAGTTATGCTTATTGAATAAAAATATTCTTGATTTTTTTTTATGGAATATTTTGAATTAAAATATTTCCTAGTTCTGGGGAAAATGTAATGAAAAGGATTATAGATAGTTAAAAAAGAAATGTCTTAACAAATTAAACTATAAAAACTTAAATGGGAGTATTTAAATACATTTTGCGTACAATATAATAAAAATTATAAGAATATATTCATACTTGAATATTCTAAAAATATTTCTAAGATAATCGTGCGCAAATATTGATCTTTATAAGTGATCACTTTGGTTTTTATAATAAATCATCTGACTGATCCAAGATGAATTACATTTTACCTAATGTGGTATGTACTCTTTAAATAAAAAAAAAACAACAAAAGATTGCGCAACCTTCTTTGCTTGATATCACAATGAACTCTATCAACCATTAAGATGCAGTAGTCAAATGGGTCACTAAACCAATTACATTCAATGTAATCTCTCGTATTGTTTCTTAATTTATTTCAATCGTGAAATATTTAATAAATTAACATCCGCATGATTTATCATTTTGTCTCTAAATTTGGGAAATTTTTTTTCTAGTCTTTTTAAAAGTTTGGAAAGAAATCAGAGGTTATAAACAGGGACTATAACCTACTGACCTGCTTTCACTGATGAAGGTTAGTTTCGGTATTTGTAAACCTTGAACCCCTTTCACTGAAGAAACAATTTCTTATAGTCTAACCTGGTTAGTGCTTATATTTTTATTTATTTAACTAAGCTTTATACTTTTCACTTTCTGTAGTTAATTTTAGATAAATCTTTCTCCTTTTTTTTCCCTTGAGAGAGAGCAGGATTATAAAAGCTTAAAACAAAATATAAAATACATGTTTTTAATATATATTTTGTTAGATTTAATTTGAAAATAATCTGATCGTGATTTATTCTCATAAAGTAATTTTATCATCAAATATAATTGCGTTAAAATAAGAGGAGCTAGCTATCTGTCCCAGAACTGGTTTACATTCCCTCATTCTTCTCAATTTTGAATTCGGAACACCATTTTCTTTTATCTACACCAATTTTCCACTTTATTCGGACATCATACATAAAATTTTTTTAGAAAACTAGTTTAGATATAGTTTAACTAGCACAGCGAATTAAACTTATAAAAGCGTATAATTGGCGTAACGGACGTAAGACGAGTTTATAAATCTCGAATCAAAAATAGAAATCTAATTTTAAATCCAAAAATAGCAATCGATATGAACAAACAATTGAAAAGTAATCTTAGAAGAGTTTTTTTTTCTGATGCGAAAACTGATACCAAACATTGCAATTTATATTCTTGGATTTATTAAATACAATAACTCATAGTTCAAAAATTACTTTTGTGATTGTAAAACTATTTTAGAACATCTTTTGTTTTATTTAAAACAACAACAGTAATAATAGAAGAATTCTTTAACTGTATATCTGATATGCACTTAAAAATTTAACAAGTTCTGTTGAATAAATTTACAGTGATTATTTTTTAATAAAGACAATCTAAAGTTTATATGTGACAGTAGATCTAATTTTTTCCTAGAATTTATTGCAGGGTCATAGACAGGGCAATTCTTTCTTTAATTGTTCAACAATAGCGTGATGTCAAAACTTAAACTGAACTGTATTTGATCCTTTGTTGTTATTTACAAAAGCGTGTCTTTTAACAAGTTTATATCCGGATTTGTTCCACATTTCCATTTAAAATTTGTTAGGAAATAATGATGTTAATAGATTTGTGATATCATGCATTTAAATTCCTATTATAATATAGTAAATAAAGTTATTTGTTTGATATTATACGTAAAAAGAAATCAAAAACTGTAAAAGAGGATCATCATTATCTTTCTGGATACTGTTAAGAAGTTTGTAAAACAAGTTTTCCAAAGGGTCAGAATTAAGAGTTTAATATCTACAAAATTATTTTGATTTTTAAACCTCATTATCTTTCTGGATACTGTTAAGAAGTTTGTTAAACAAGTTTTCCAAAGGGTCAGAATTAAGAGTTTAATATCTACAAAATTATTTTGATTTTCGTAGAAAATCTATAGTTTTTTAATTCCAACAAGAATGCAAAAGCCCCCATGACGCTATGAAAATTTATAACAATATTTATCAAATGGGGCAATAACCTTGATCACAAAGATTCAATATCACTTCTATTGTGATAATTTTGAGAGTTTAATCTATGTATATCAAAATTTCCATGTCTTTTAACAAGGATATTTAATAAGAATTAAAGGATATCCTTTTAAGAGACTGTTCGATAAATTATAGGTTTTTGACACCGATTTTATTCTATACGATTCTAAGAAGTGATGTATCCGTTTCATGCAAATTAAAAAAAGAACAAAAAAATATCACCATCATCATTAGAAAGTGTTAAACCATCCGAATCGTTCGTGCAACTTGAGTTTTCTCGAAAGAGTTTAATTATTAAAACAAAAGCAATTACATAAATAGTTTTATAAAAACTTGTCTTAATTTATTCTCTATTATTTTTGTAGGAATTTTATTATCCATTAAAACAAACAGAATATTAAAGAAGAATATTAAATCTATTAAGTATGAATTATTAAACTGATGAAGTATGACAAGTACTGTATATAATAAATTTAATTAAAACTTAATTCTGTATTAATCCCTAGTAAAACTAATTACAATTTATTATTATTTTTTAATAAAATTGTTTTAACTTATTCTTTTTTATTTTTAATATTTCGTTATAAGTGCATGCATAAATTTGTTTACTTTCAATAGAGGTTAATTATTATAATATCATGAAATGTAAATATGCTTATTAAAAGTTATCATTTAATATAACTTACCTGCTTGTTTAACCAAAGAACTTTTAGTTTGCAGATAAATGACGAGCTTAAAAAAAATGCATCAATTCTAATTACAGAATACATTAAAATTTCTATCACTCCAGGACTTCACGTATAGCATTATTCATCAGATCATAAAAATACATCACGCTGTTCCTAATTTTTCTTACTTTAAATAAAATTTTGGACGCATAAAAATTTGACCCTCTAAATTATACAAAATTCCATTTCTGTTCTTGTCAAAACTTTGTATGAAACGTTGTTTTGAAATATTAATATTAATAAATATCGATTTAACGACTCATAAATTTTATGTATAAGCCATTTCAAAGTTAAAATATACAGCTGCGAGTTAAAGCACACCTGGTACTAAAGTAATTTTCCTCGTATTATGTTTTGATATATATATCAGAGGAACGAATAATACGACAGATAATCTCTTTAATATATTTACATGATTATTTTTCAGTAGTAATCGCTTACATTTCAATTGGGAATAATTCTCATGTGAAACTATAAATGCATTTAAACGTGATGCAGCAATCACTACTGACAATCCTAGCAATAAAATATTTACATCTACATCTCGCTTTATTGAAGTATAGCAACATGCAGTCTAATTATAAAATTTTTGATTGTTGTGCGTTTTTATTTTCATATTTGATATAGAAAATCGATATTATAAAAACTGTTAAATAGTTTGGTGCTCGGTTCGTACCGTATTAGTTCTAGCGATCGATAATTTACGTAAGTATTTATGAAAAATAATGTAAAAATATTAATTTTATAATTAAAAAAATTAACTATTTTGGGGGATTTATAAAAATTTTGACCTTCATTATCATTTTCACCTTGACTCGTCTGTTGCAAGATATTGTTAACCTCATTTTTTTTAAGAATACACCCGAACGATTCCACTCAGTTTTAGTTAAAATATTATCAACGAATTAACTCCCATTTATATGTTTATAAATTTAATAAATATAAACCATATGTGTTAATAATTTATTTGCATAAAATAAGTTACAGTTTTATAATATAAATCATGTTAAATATTAATTTTGCGAAATTATTATGCGTATAAAATGACATCCGAGTAGAAATACTGTATAATAATTATTATGGTTTCTATAATCTAGTAAACCTCATAAAACGGATTCTCGTTATTTTTAACATATAACTCAGCAACAAAAATACTATAAAACCGGTATACTAAGTAGGTTTATGCACGTTATTTCCGATATTTATGGTAAGAACTTTTTATATTATATATTTTAATCTACTAGGATTTACGAGAGATTTGTATCTACGTATAAAGTAAAATATTTTATATTATTTTATTAAATAAACTAATTATGAACCGAACAGAAACATACCTTAGGCAACGAACGCGATGTCTTCGCGAAAAATGAATCACTGCTTCTATAGTCAACGTCAGTATCACTCAGAATGAACGTTCAACCAACACGACTGCCATCTAGTATCGGAAGCGCTATCATAATATTATAGTTCAACAGCCTACCTCGGGGGATTTTCGTAGTAAAACAAAGTAGACTTTGTTGTCAGTCATTACACGCCTACGCTTCGTATTTTAAGAGTTATCGACTCTATATTACTTAGCTTATAAATTACATTGTAAGCAATTAATATTTATTTTATTATATGAATAAATCGCATAAATCGTTTCTTGTGTCAATACGTTACTACAGCTACTAAAATAGTCTAGATAATATCCGTTTATAAAATTATCATAAAAGGAATGCTTACATTTTTTTTTTTTTATCTTATCAAACTACTTTTTCTCAGGATGTTTATATAGTCAGTTTGTTTATATTATTAATTTTTTAAAAAATTATTTCGTTAAAATAAGTAAAGTTTAATTAAAGTAACGTATCTGAAACTGTAGGTGGCGAATGATCCAACAAAGGCGCAAATTTTAAATTTGATTTTATTTATTTCCACTATTTTTGCTTGTAGGGATTTCAGACAAATTTATCATTTTAGGATGTCGAGAAATCTAAAATTTTGAAAAACTCTGCATTAATTAAAGGAACTGTTTTTTTTTTTATAATGTAAAATATTTGATCATCGCAAAGTCAATCTCATTATTAATAGGATTATTTTATATTTTTGGTTGAAACTGTTAAATTTAAAGCGGTTGATATATTAAAAAGAGAAAAATTAGTTTGTGCTCCAAGAGATAAAAAATTAATATTGTTTTCTTTATTATAGTCATAAAAGGTGTGTCCGCCCTTTCTAATAACTTTATAAGGAACGTTTCCTAGAGTTTCTAGAGATATGTTTGTACAGTAATTTATTTAAAACCTTTTAGTTTTATTAATAATCAATAATCTCGAAGCTCTGATCTTGATATGTATATCACACATAAATAAACCTATATGAAAATCTTATTTATTATATGCATAAAATATTATTTTAATAAACAGAATGCTTAAAATGTCTTTGAACCATGTAAATACAAAGTTTGATAACAAAGTTCACAACTTATCATTTTTTCTTTTATTTATAAATTTACTGAATATCATATTTGAAGTTATAAATCTCCAGGTATTACTCGGATGATCATTTACGTCAGAGAACATTTTTAGATCAAATGGAATCTGATTATCTATACAGTACTGTACTTCTATTCTTTTGTAACTCGAGCTGACTAATTTATTTATTTTTCACAAAGACATTCTTATCTCCAGAAATCACTCTGATACAGAATCGCAATACATATTGAGATTATTAAGTTTTTTTCCTATTGTTATAGGTTCCAGAGATTGATCAAACAACAAAAAAACCAAAGCTCTGTAGGGTTCAAAGGCATTTTCTTTCCACATAGTTTAAATCGTGCAAGTTCTATTGAATAATTTTTTCTTTTGTTTTATATTTTTATCTTTTACGATTCTTAACTCTCCAATTTCTTTTCTTTTATATGAATCTATTAATCAATATATTAATCAACTTTCCTATAATAAATAATAGAATAAATATCATAAAAAAAATTCTTAAGTCGATTATCTCACTATCTGGTTTTACTTTTCTTGATTATCATCATTAATTAACTTATAACTACAATAGGACCTACATTTTAAATATTTCTACTCCTATTCATTTAATCCTTGCAACTTAATAACTGAAAAGTAACATGTACAGTGCTGTACAAAAAAAAAAAAAAAATTATAGTGCTTACAAGAAGTAATATTGATAAATTATATCATCTGTTCCTTATTATATATTTAAATTATATGTCTTAGAAGTCTTTAAATAATTTATACAACTGAAACTATCTTTCACCTGCTTCATCTTTAATCCATCCTCCTTCAGTTTTCCAATTATATTCTACATCATTTCATTATTCTCTGTCATGAATGTCATATCATGTCTTGCCCTTCGAATTAATGAGTAGAACAAAAAAAGGTCGTTTTGTATCCATTGAATTAATGAACATAATAAACCATCTGTAGTTTGCCATTATAAAACTTTCTATAAAATTTTCTCAATGCCAATTTTTAGGTAGAAGTTATTATAGAAGTCATAGAAAAAAGATATTTGCTTTTGAAAAACGTTTAGGTATTCGAATTCCTCTTTATTCTTCATTCACGAAGATTGGGTTAAATTTAAGATTAGAACAAAAAGTTTAGTAGTTGAATGTGAATTTAAAAAAGTTGAAACAAGCAAACGTACGAAGCGAAGGTGAAATAAAAAGCAATTCGAAGATTAAATTCAACTAAAATATAAAGGAATCTTTAATAATATAGTAATTATATCTAACGATTTTTTTTTGTTCTAAATATATTTTTCTCTTCAATCTTAACAATGAATATCTCTTAGTTTAAGACGAATCAGACTAATGAAAATATTCTCAGAACCGAATTCGATTAAGAAATGAATAAATTAAGTTGATTTGAATGTCTTCAAGGTAATGTAATTGCTTTTAAGTTCCAAAGAAAAATATAAATCAAACTTCGAAAAGATAATTTGATTTGAATGTCTTCAAGTTAATGTAATTGCTTTTAAGTTCCAAAGAAAAATATAAATCAAACTTCGAAAAGATAATTTATGCCATAAACTCAAAAACGAATAAAATATTGTATGAGCTACAGTAAAATAATAAATGCTGTATTGTTTAAAAATAATTTACATAATTACTATATCTATTTAAAGATATATACAGTATCCAAAATATAAATGCTAATTCAATTTATTTTTCTTGGATCAAATAATCTTTTTATTTTTATATCTTTCTATAGATATCAATGAGGACAAAACTAGTTTCATTAATTCTGTATTGTATTTCATTAACAAGTTACCTAAAAAAAAACATTACAGCGCCATCTGTTGGTATATTTATTTAATATTTCAGGTTTATAAAAATGATTTCTGACGTTAGTTTTTAATGCTAAACTGAATGTTACGCAAAATATTGAATAAAAATGAATGTATTAATTTATCGGTTTTCTTTCAATTATATAAATTAAAATATATTGATAACATTTTGTTTGGTAAATTTTTTAATTATTAATAAATATAAGAATATAAATTTATTCATATACCAGTAGATTTTTTTTTAATAATATTGTAGTCCGTAAGTGAAAATTTATAAAAAATTCAGGATTGCAAATATACTGTTTGACATATATAAATTCATGTATGCCTTGGCACATTATATTTTTATATGTTAACATCTATTTTTCGGTACTGTTATTGCATTTAGCACAAGACAGTTTTTATACGGCCATGGTGATGTTTGACATATAAATTCATGTATGCCTTGGCACATTATATTTTTATATGTTAATATCTATTTTTCGGTACTGTTATTGCATTTAGCACAAGACAGTTTTTATACGGCCATGGTGATATTCGACGAGAGCATAAAAATTTCTTATTGACAATGACACAAGCCAGTTTTTTCCGATATTCATTAAAATAGCCTGATTTGCCCTTGTTTATATACGTAAATAAATATTTGCATAAATAAAAATCATGATAAAACTTGCTTGACCAAGTACACTATAATTAAAACTTGTATATCCATGCATGCAATATTTTTCTTTGACTATTAAAACTTTTTTCGTTTTTATTTACGAAATATCGACTTATTGATGTAATTTTTTTTAGTTTATTTGTGCTATTCGTTAAATTAAAAATTGCATTAAATAAATCGTTTTTATTTACGATGTAATTTTTTTTAGTTTATTTGTGCTATTCGTTAAATTAAAAATTGCATTAAATAAATACGTAAAGCAGTTTGATTTTTAAGAGATTCCTGATAACGTTTAAAGAAATGTAAATTCTGCAATACAGTAATTCCAATTTTAAATCTTCATTTCACAAATATTATTATTTTTTAATTCTGTATTAAATTTGGACATGAGATAAACATTTCAAAATAAACGATACAGATGTAGTACTGTATATAAAAAATAACACAAAAATATATATATACAGTATTTTGATCACTGGGCGTATTCTAGAGACTGATAAACAAAATCTCTTCAGTTGTCGGATTTGTATACAGTATCACAATTCTCGAGAGAGATTTGAGATATCTATGACTTTATATCTACTATATTTTTTTGAATAGTTCAATTATGATACACAAAATTATAAAATTTTCAGTTTAAATTCCCCATTTTATGCGATTTCGAATCAACCAGTGCAGATCTTCATTACTATCTTAAGGTGAAATTTTATCAGCTTATACCATCTTGTAAACATTAAAAAAAAAGTATTTTTTATTTTATTAATGAACAAAAATTTTTTAGTCTCAAGAACTTTAGCCGAATTAATCTATAAAGAGAATGTTGCATGAAATGTAACTCGTTTAATTTTTTTCCTAGCTTATTTAAATGGATGTGACCAAATATTAAAAATATTTAAATTAATTCGATTTTATCTGTATAGTTTCAAATATAACAAGCAGATGGCGCGCATTTGACATTGAATAATGATCAGTACAAATTTACAAGTTATTATGATTTATTGTTTCGCAAATTCCTAGAAGTGAGACTTTAAAACAGTGCTATTAGTTGATTAACACGTGCATAAATGAGATAAAAACATCGGTAAGGCATAAAAAATTATTTTGCATATGTGCCCTTAAAAGATTTACGACATATTTAAACGATACAGTATCGTCTAAATACCGTATATAAACAGTATATACAGTATTTATAGCATTCGTGGATATCTTTTAGCGTCGACCATACCTAAACCATAATTTCAACTTCGTGTTAAAGTAACATAAAAGTCGACCAAAATACTTCTACAACAATAGAAAATGATGGGAATTCATTAAAAGGGGGAAAAATTAATTTTCTCAACACGTTAGAGAATCTCCTCCCACTTGAGCATGTCAACGGAGACATCACGTTTCCATTTCATAGTACAGCACAAGAACATGTAATGTTTGGAATTTAGCAGTTATCTTCTAGCTTGTTATTACCTTTCAGACTTTATCGAGGGATTGCATAACGACTTTTAAGGTCACGTTCGGCAGGTGGTGAGGTCACTGACGTCATTCAGAACCCAAATAGTTATTTCATCGTTATGTCGTGCGGAAGGATTTGTAGTAAATAAATACTATTCGACTTTTATATACAAAATTAGAAATTTGATTCGAAAATTTCATTAAATATCGTAAAATAATAATGCAATTAAATATTATCAAATAAAATTACGGTATGCACAATTCGAAAAAGTAGGCAATCTTTATTTTTTTCTTTTTTATTTTCAAAACGAAGTACCTCTTGTAATTGCAGCCTGTTTCTTCGACTTGGGAGTTCTCACGTCTGATACAACATACAGCTAGACTTAATAATCTACTAGATTCCATTGATAATTCAAGAGGTTTTTTTTTTGTAGATGAATCCTTATCACAAATTTGTGAAGGACCATCACAACACTTTAACCATGTGATTTTGAATAATGTGTGATAGTTGTTGTACACTGTATCTAACCGGTTCTCTGCTAGGGAATGTAACCATCGTAGTAGTTTTTGTTATTCGCGTGGTCAGAAATGACTATCCAGCAAATCGATAAATGCTCAGATATAACGACGGAGCTGCGGCTTTTTAGAAGTACGATATGCAATTTAAAGAGCAAAAAAATTGTAAAAATGTCTAAATTTTCTTTCGCCATTTTAAATTTTATTTCATAAAAATTATGTTCATTTCATGGTAACAATTAATTACAGCTCTGATTTCTTAACAAAGATATTTCACCATATTATCTTGGAAGAGATGCAACATAAAATATAAAAACTAAATTTCGATTAATGTAAATAGAAAAGAAATATTAATCTTTGAAGATTTTTGTAGTGAATTTCTTCATTCTTGTTTCTATTTGTTAAAAAGAAAAAATGTTAGGATTATGAAAGAGTTATTCGTCCTTGATCCACAACCTGAGCAACATGTTTGTGATAGAGAGATAATAAAAATAAGCAAAACAGCTTTTAACGTTAAATAAACAAATCACGTTCAGATCTTATTGAATTTCAAACAAGAAACTTTAGTTTTTATAACTATTGGTATAATCTTCTAGACCAGTGAGGCAAATCAATGGCACAGTACCAAAATTGGCGCAGATTAAAATTTTACAGAGACGCGGAAATTTTTATAGCATATTTTATTTTATTTTATTCTTATTTATTTTAAATCTTCAGTATTTTTAAACTCATTTATATGCTTCGCGATACCTCTGTTACTATGAATAAAAACTATACCTATAAATATGAATATTTATATTTTACTCTGGTAATTAGTTCATGTCTATACCGATATATACATATCATAGGATTCCATGATATATGAATTATGTTGCCTGATTTTTCTAATTTTGGTACGCCAAAGATTTTATATTTGCAATCAGATGTAAATCTATTTATCTTCTACATGTATTTTGGATGTCCTGAAACCATTATCATAGCCTAATGACCTAAATCTAGTCTAAAAAGTAAATAATAATAATCTGTTTGAAACCATACTTATAAAACTTTAAACAATAAAATAATATCTATTATGTACACAGTAGAAAGTACATTATCTTATTATTTATATTCTCTTGCATTGTCATTAGTAAGTCTAGTTTTATTACTGATGGCATATACTTTGTTTACGAAAAAATTAGATAATAAGTACTGTAAATAAAAAGAATACTAAGAAATCGTATAGGCGTATCAAAATATATTTGTATAGAAGTTTAATCAAAAGATAGAGACCATACAAAATTGAAGATATGAAATATTGATATCATTATTATGACAATTGAATATTATGTAAATTCGGTTTAATATACTCTCTTTATTATTTTATTTGTACATTTATCAAATATGAGCTTAAATATTTGCCAAATATCAATTATTCAATGTAAAATGTTTAGCGAATCGAATCTAATATCGCAATTAAATTGATTAAAAATTAATGTATTGAATTAAGCTATAAACGTATTTAAATTATAAACTCAAATACATTATATCGTAAATTTATAATTTTTTATTTTTTTTTCCAGAATACAACAATTACAATTTTAGAATAGAATAATATAATAATAATTAAATATTTTAGAATTGCATATAACAATTGTTATATTCTCTTTATATTTTTTGGTAAATTGTGTGCTGAATATAATTATTTCCAGAAAATATGCATATAGAAATTTAATTTAAAACTGAAAAAATAGAATTCAAACAAATTCGATATTTACGACTATCAAAATAAATAAAAAACTGTATGTTTTTTCAGATGGCAACTTCGTACCATCAAATTTAATTGAGTAATACTTTTAACTATTCACGCTACACGCTTTATTTCAACTGGAGAATGGCTTATAATTGACCAGATCTGAATTCACTGAATTACTGTCAGGAATGCAGTACAACAAATTGTATGAAAGCTACCATCAACCATTTAGAGATTTGAAGTTTGATTTTAACACAGAAACATAGAATAACCTAATGTTAAATTTGTTTCCTTCTAATACTGTTCATGTTCATGTCTCTTAACAAAAATATAAATGTATAAAATTATATTTCCAATAAAATTTAAGTTACATCATATCATAGTTGAATACTCTACTTTTTAAGATAAAAAAAAACTTATTACGAATTTAAATTTCACATTATTTAATGATTCTATTTTTCAGATGCTATATAATAATATATCTATATTCCCTGCTTATAAATTCAGAAAATTCTTTACTGTTTCTCTATTGATTAATCATTATAATTGTGTGTAATTGCATTCATTATTTTTGTATGCACAATACTTTTTAATATACACTTATCTTTTTATATTGTGTGCCTTTTCTCTAAATCATAAGGACTTAAATAATTCGGTTAATATATTTATTATCATTATTAATTAGTTAATTGTGTGCCTTTTCCCTAAATCATAAGGACTTAAATAATTCGGTTAATATATTTATTATCATTATTAATTAGTTAATTTTTTACCAACATATGCCGAAATGTAAATAAAAACATAAAAAAATTGAAGTAACTCAATTAATAGCTTATAATTTCTAATTTATATAATCGAACTAATTGAAAAATAATGTAATTTATAATGTAAAAATCAAAAGCCAAGAAATATGAAATAGTTTTCTTTCTTATATTTCTATAAAAATACGTATAACAGAGTAATAAAAGAATAAATAAGGAAATTACTTTGAGATAGAGTATCAGTATCATCAAATAAAATATTGCATTGTTAAACTGTTTCATCTAAAGTTCAAAGTTTGTTTATTTGTTTCAGTCTATCCTGTTTCATCTTTTAACTAACTTCACAAAGTAAATTACATACTGGATATAGTACTGTATTCGTATTTATTTTCACTTATGTCTACAATGAAAGTTTTTCAAAATATACTCGTATTCTATATATAATACTGAAAAACTATGTAATTTTTAATCTGTAAACCGGAAAAAATTCTATGAAAATACGAAACTTGTATATAGATAGAAATAATATTGATATCCTTTCCTAAAACATTATTTCATATAATTTTGTTACCTAGCATATAATTAATATTTGGAATTATAACGAAATCATTACCTTATTTAAAACTAAAATTTTTTAAAAGTTATAAGTAGAAAATAAAAAATGTGTCTTGAAATATATCAATAAAAGTTTTAGTATTAAAGAAAACATGAACCAGATTATGGGTTAAATCAATGTAGGTTATTTTATATATCTATAATTGATACATATTATAAAAAATATATATATAAAATTTTCATCACAATTTTTTATTCAACTGCTTTATAAAAATTTCATAAAAATATCATTAAATACAATATTTAAGTTGTTTTCACTTTCAGTATAAGTATGTGTTTTTACAAAATTTAAAATAATTTTTGGAATGAAAAAACATCAATCGATTCTCGCAAAAAAAAAAAGTTAAAATAATATATTATTATTTCATTTAGGCCCTAAATTTTTTCTATCTTCAATTTTCATATAATTTTCTTGTATTAAGCTTATACATATTTAATCATATAACCTAATAAAAGTCTCTATTTATAAATAAAATAATCGGGCTCATTTCCATTCTTTTCTAATAGCTTTATTGAGAAAAATATTCTTGATCGACCTGATATTTAATAACAAATAAAGAATAAAATGCCTAATTAAAAAGTTTACTTCTTGCAAGCTATTTCCATTTATTGAATATAAGGAATTTACAATAACACTGAGGGAAAAAAATTGGATTAAATCTATAATAACCAACTTTAACTCTTTGTAAAAGTTTTATTTTAGATATTATGTTCAAAAATCGATCAAAAATATCTAATAAATGTTCGTAATGGTCCAAAAATATTGTTTGGCTATAATATATTCATCTAGTATATACATACTGTATAATATAATTTATTATATATTAGGATGAATATATTGTATATTATAACCAAATAATATTTTTGGACCATTTTTTAGTCTGTAAGACAGAGATTTAATGATGTTCAAACGAACTCGATTTCTATTCGTATTTTTCTTCCTTTAATGGACTCCTTTATGTCGTAATTTGGTCTAACGAGATCGGCTTATAAGACAACACTTATCTTTACCTTCTTAATAATACTTCAGAGCAATTTTCACCAAATTCAGAGCAAAAGTGGACAATTACGTTCATGACATTCTAATTTAAAATAGCATCAAAAATGAGATCTTATCAAAAATATATTTTTTTTAAAACAATATTCATAATTTGAATTCGATCAATTAAATATTACATAATTTATTTTCTTAAGACGAAAAATCAATTTACGATTTAAGTGCACGGTAATAAAAATATGAATGACATTAAATATTAAAAATGCATTTTATAGTGTTTCATAAAACTGAAGATAATGTAATAAATGCGTACGTATTATTCGAGATTCATCTATTAAAAAAAAAGTCCTAAAACGCTTTTTATATCTAATTTTAACTAAATGAGATGCTTTATGAAATTAGCCATTTTATAAAGTCTGTTGTGCCTTACAAAAAGTAGGAGAAGTGATAACTTCACTAAGTTGTGCAGTGGAAGAACCTGATTTTTCTTAACCGGTGAGGGGTAACAACGAATAAAAAAACGGGGCGAATCAGGGGTGTCTCGAAGAGGACAAAGCCCTTTATAGCGAGGGTGTAGATCTAACTTTGTCAGTGCAAAGCAATGAAAATTGTAAATGCGATGCAATTCATTAAATATCACTGACAAAAAGTATCATTTTTTTCTCATCGATTTAATGTAAATATTCTTATAGAATGAAATGATATTTTTGCAGTGTTTGGTTATCAATTTTGAATTATATTAAACATTTTAATCTATTTTAATGTGGAAGACCCAGATGTAGTTTTATGATGTAATCATAAAGTATGCATTTAATAATTAAATGTTTATATCAGAAATTATATAATTTCATTATTCATTAAGTAATCAATTAATTAAATTAAATTAAAAGTGACAACTTAAATACCGGTAGAGGATAATACCTTGTCTTATAAAAAATATAAAAATTAAATATTTGCACTCAATCAACCTTTTTTTCTTTTTTAATTATCAAAAATAAACTAATATAATTTTAATTACACATATACTAAAAATAAAATTGTGAATAATTATAATCTTACAAGCTATACAAATTTCGATGATTTAATATTGTAATTGGAATTTATTAACGCAGAATTGATTCCTGTTGTTTCTTTTTTTTTACCATTAAAGCCTGGAATAAATAAATTATGTGTAAGTCTTTATAGGCATTGAGGTAAATTGACTGTTTTAAGATTGGACAGACATTAAAGTGTTATTAAGGGGTAAGTATAATAAATATAGATCATTGCAGGCCCGATGAAGTCAGCGGTTGACAGATACTCCACAGAAACTTGGACAGAAACCACCGAGATAAATGCTTGTTGTAATTATTGGAAAATTCCCCATGCTCGTTTCCCATCAGCCCGTAGATCACATACACAAGAGATAGGGGGTCCGTAAAAGGGGGTCAAATTCCACGACTTCACCTCGTCGATGACCTCTGCACACGAATATTCTACCGGTGCTACGGTAACTTGATAGGCACGCCCTTTCCCACACACCACTCCGTGCCCCGCGGTCTGGGCACAGGTCGTGATGTCGGGGTTACAACAGGGTCATCTAAGAGAGAAAAAAAAATTAAGATGGACCAGTCGTCCTCTTTCGGTTCGAGTAATCAGAAAGTGTAGGCGTACTATGCGCATGCGTCACACTAGATTGTTTGATGTCAACAACGATAACAGAATGATGACAGTAAATTCCTGTACTGTGCCTTACGTGTCCGGAATTTGTCATAAAAATTGTCGCGCCTTAAAGTGACGCTGTAGAAAACTCAAAACTTATACTAGATATATCTAACACACGTTTGTTTAAATACAGAACGACGTCGTTGAAATTAAAGGATTGCAGAATGCAGAAATGAAAAAAATTTCCTTGTAACTTTGACTAAACTTTCATTTTTACATATGTACTATATACAGTTTTCAGAATAAATTATATATAAAAATGGTAGCATTAAAGGGTAAGAGCATATTTTCAAATTTTATTATGATACCCTATATGTCTGTTAAGAAAAGATCGCAATATTGACTCAAGCATATTTTTTTACAATATCAATTAATGATGTTATAATTACTATAATCTACTATATATATCAATATATATAATATTTAAAAATTATGCGTATTAATTAAAAGGAATTAGTCTGTTTTCTTGTTTAAATATTTTAATCTGTTTTTATTCATAAAAAATTAATAATTAAATATAGTTAAAAACTGTCTTTCTACATCTTATAAAAGTCTGTTTTAGGTATTTACAATAGGCAATTACGTTAAGAATCCCTACTGTTAAGTTAGTAACTCCTACTATTAATCGTTTTCGATTTAATCGGAATAAAAAAAATTGGAAAAAAAATCACATGTCCATTTGGCGTCATCCCCAGAAGCGAAAAACTCCAGTCCAGTAGGTTCGCTCAACAATTCAACAATCCGGTTTGGTCAGTAAAATAATGGCGTCACAATAAAAAGATTTTTTCCCACTCTCATCCCTACTCCAAACTAGCTCATCTTTATTATTGTGATTACTTAACATTTTTGGAAAATATAATTACATGGGCCTATTTGTAAATTATATATCTCCTTCCTTGGGTTTTACTTGTTAGTTTCGATAATACATGTTGGCTTTGTTTTAAATTTTATATTATAGACTATACGGGAAGGTTACGGTAAATTTGTAAAATGTATGCAACTCTCATAAGAATATTTTTACGAGAGAAATAAATAAGAAAAACATCGAAGTTTAAAATTGTGAATAAAGTATTATGCTTCGTGCATAGAAATTTTACGCGATATGTTTTTCTTTTTTTAACTCGCGATGTTTAACTTAAATATATTAGCGCATAAAGAATATAAGCAATTAAGATAAGTTTGACTTGCATTAATATTTATATTAATTCAATAACAATTATGTATATTTATAAGTGAATTTTCATAAATTTTGAACATAAGCATCGTTTTTTCCCAGCATAATTTATAATGATCCTTCCAAACTGATTAAAATAATGCTATCGTAAATATATAAGAGCGTAAAATCTTATTCTTGCCTATAAATTTTAATTATACAATCTATATACATTCATAATATATAAATATATATATATATAAATATGTGTCTATGGTAGATTTTGGTTTGTTTCAGCGAGTCTACGATAGCTTGTATTAAATGGCTGGCTTTTAATTTTATTCAGCCAAGCAATCTTGAAAATATAAAATCATTTCTTGGCATCTTGGCAAAGATTAGTGTATGTATGTGTAGCCATACTTTCGAAAAATCTCTAAAATATATCAAAAATTGAAAATTCCTTTTCTGCTGCTGTCCCAATTAAGCGTTTAAATTTTGTATTAGTTTTTAGTTTGGTTTTCATTCTTTGAGATTTGTCCGAATAATGGTGTCCCAATTAAGCGGAATCCACTGTATTTTCTTTTGATAATTTTCAATTGTATTTTAAATGATGTAATTTTTTTTTGTTTGTTATTTAAATCCACTGTATATAATTTTAATATAAATAAACTGTTTCATTTTAATCAGTAGGATATAACATTTAGCTTAAAATTTTACTTAAATGGTAGGAGGAGAAGATAATTACAAATTTGGTTTAATTAATTTGATAAAAAAAAAAATTTTCACTGAAAATTTTTCACAAATCAGAAAACTATCTAAAACAATGAATTTAGCGATAATAATTAATGTTACACCAGCTGCAGTCTATATACTCTATAAGAAACACAAGCCTTTAAAGCAGGGGATAAAATCACAAAATCATATTAATTTAAAATGTTTTCGGTCAGTTTATTAACCTGCCTCAGTAATTTACAAACAAAAATTTTTTGTGTTCGTAAGTTACTGAGGCGGGTCAATAAACTGATTGAAAACATTTTAAATTAATATGATTTTGTGATTTTATCCCCTGCTTTAAAGGCTTGTGTTTCTTATAGAGAATTTAGCAATATTTCCAGAGTTCATCTGACCAAATCTTCCTAAATTCAAAAATAATTCTAAATTTTAAATTTAACACTATCACAAAAAACAATCAGAAATAACAATCAGGAAAAAAATAAAAATGTTAAAACTAACACAAATAGTTAATATATTAGCAAACTTAGAAACTAATGAATAAATTGTCAAAAATAAAAAATTAAATAATAAAATTTATTTATTCACAAAAATAACACAATTCAATATTAAATTGTTTTTAATTCAAACAAGAAAATAAAGCCAAAACAAGTTAGTAATAATTTGTTTTGGCTTTCCACAAATAAATCAAATAATTCTGTTAATTCAGATAATAATTAAACTAATAGAATAAAAAATTTATCTATATCTCCATTTCTGATATATAAAAAAGCAATCAAATTGGATGAATTCACAGAAATAGTTGAAAATCACTTCATATTTCAGTTCACCTCTGAGTCAAAATCAACATTGGCTTAAAGAGCAACTTTACATAGATCCCATATCTTGGCTCATTTACATAATAAATCATGCAACAATTACTTTTCAGTTTATAGATATTTTAATAATAAATGTTAAGTCAGACTGCACCAAACACAAACTACAAGTAAAATTACTCAAGAGCCCTTTAGCATCAAAAGATTTTTATTCAGTTAATGTTTCAACGCTCTTGGTGGAGATTGTAACAGCTGAGGAAGACGCCAAGATCGTTGAAAATGTTACTGAATAAAAATCTTTTGACTGCTAAAGGGCTCTGAGTAATTTTACTTGATATTTTAATATTTCATCCTTTTACAATTTATTATAATTTTCCATCGATAATTCATCAAAACATAATTTGTAAGATCACTCAATTAGTTCATATCATTATTATTATTATGCAGATTTTTAGATGATATCATTTGCCAGGTGAGTTTAACCATAAAATAGTATATCAATTCCATATTTTCTAATAATAAGGTCTGAAGGAGTGAAAGATAATTTTATCCTTTAAATAAATATAGTAATATAAATATTTTAAGATCCAATACTTGACACTTACAAAAAGTGATAGCCAGAATAAAATAGTTTTTGTGATAAATCTTAGTTCATTATTAATTTACAATTAATGAAGTTGAACTGAAGAAATAAAATTTTAAATGTGAATTTCAGAATGTTTAAAAGTCTTTTTTTCAATTATAAAAGACGAATAAAATTTTTGCATTTTAATATTTTAATAATTAATTACATTATTTAAATTTACAAAATAAAAAAATAAAAATTAATCAACAAAATAAATATAATAATTTTAAAATTTTAAATAAATTAATTTTTTATATTTTTAATATATAATTTACCTTCTAGAATTATTTTTATATTTTTATTCTTCAAATTTAATCATTTTCAAATATAAAAATATTTTGAATTTTTTTTTTTTAAATCAGAGAATTCTATTAATACCAAATATAAAACAGATCAAAGTAAGCAACAGAACTAAGAGCAGAAAAAAAAATTTTTATTCCAGCCATCAAGAACATTTTTTGACTAATTATAGACCATTGTCAACAGCCAGCATTATTATGAATTACATATATTAAACTTACAACTCTACTAAAAGAAAACAAAAATAGAGTAATAGTCATAAAATGCAATCTTGCTAGACAATTTCAGTGAATCTTTAAAATATTGATAAAGAAAAAGAAATACATCTCTCCTGATTTATAAAACATGCCAATATATAAATTGACAAAAAAGCACACAAAAAACAAAGCTCTAAACAGGATAAATATTTTATCTTGTTTAGAGCTTTGTGTTTTATTTGCTTTTTTGTGAGTGTAACAGGATGGCTTTAAAGTTCTTATATAAATTGACTTATCAAACCAATCACAATGATAATTACAATATTGAAACATTGAAAATTTTAAACAACTTTTATATAATAAATTAACTTACAAAATGAAATCTTGCTCCCAGCTTGGATTATTTCCCTTCACAGTTACTGTAGTTGATTTTACATTTTGCAGTTTTAATGTGACATATGTATTGAACTGGCCTATTAAGAAATCTAAAAATATTTGATTGATTATATAATTGATTATATATTATTATTGATATATTATATTATATTATTATATTATTGATTATATAATAAATGTATTGAGAATATTTTTAAATCAACTACAGTAATAATTATTAAAATATTATATTTTTTATATATATATATACACTAAACAAAATGAACATAAACTAAATATCAAATATTCAATATCATAAGTTCATTTATTATATAAAAAAATACTGTAATACAAATATTTAATAATAGGTTATTTTATTAAAAAACATACAAATAATATTTTAATGAATTATCTTAAAATTATTCAAGAAGGATAACTAAAGCATTACTTGTGTTTTTTTAAATAAATAAAAAAACCTACATTTGAAAACATATATATTTTTAAAAATAATAATAATTTGTTAAACCACGCCAAATTAATCAATAAAAATATAAAATTCGAAAAAACAGCGTTATATCGAAACAGCGTTAAGCGGTGTCTTACTGTATGTAATTGTAATTAAAAACTCTTACTCAACAAATCAACATATGAAATATTGTCCGTCCACGAAAGCCGCGCCTAGTTAAAGTGGATGAGTCCAAACGCGAAAGGGAGTGTCACAGTAATGCTCGGTGATAAACCGGTGATGCCTGGTCTCAAAATTGGGCAGAAGCCAAGATAAAGAGTACCATAACAGACAAAATAGAGATAGCATAGGATTATCAATGCAACAAATTCCTGCAATTTCGGATTTATGTAAGAATAACGGTTTGAATAACCATGCCAAAGTGAATCAATAAAAATATAGAATTTGAAAAAACCGCGTTATATGCATTACCTCAATAGAAGTTTCATAAGTTAATTGTTTTGATTTTAAATTTGATAAAAATCAATACAGTATTTTTGAAATCAACACAAAACAAATTAGCACAATAAACCATTTATATGGGAGAAAATTTTGAAAATATTTTTTAAATTCTGAAATGCAAAATATTTTAAAACACATCTTTATAATTTAATATTCAGAACAACACTAGAATTTTATTTAGTAGAATTTATAAGCAAATAATTATGGCACTATTATACCAATAGTTGATATTATCATCAATAGTTAACTTTCAATAGCAAAGTTATTGTACATTGTAATAGATATTGTAATATAACAAATTGTACATGCAATTGTATTATAATAGTTGTATTGTATATTCTCCCATATAGATAATTCATACTTTCAGCAAATAACATTTTTAACTTTATCATAATAATTACATAATAACTTACATAAGTAAATTCAACTTGTGTAATATTATAGGAATACAAATATTATGTATTGTTAGAAAACTCATGCATTGGTAAAATTGAAATAATCAATCCTTAAACTTTTTTGATGAATGGAAATTCAATGATATATAATTTGAATGGCAATTTTCATAAAAATAATGATAAGTTATGTCTTTTGAAACATTTAAAAACTTCTAATCCCTTATCTAATTTAAATTATATTCAGTACTGCAGTTCTTGTGATCAATTTAAACTACTGCCAAATTTCAAAAAGTTTTTTGAAAACTTACAGTTTAACATATATTTTTAGAAAAAGTATCAATGATTAAAATATGATAAGATTGAATGCCAGACAATTAGAATTTTAAAATTTTAACAGTTTAACATCTAATGGTTTAGTACTTCAAACATTCTGTCATTAACAACATATTTTGCAAATGCTAGTGTGCAAGTTTTGTTAGAAAAAGCAATTCATCGCATCAACACTCAAATCAAATGATAATAAGTTTAAGTAAATATAGATATTCCCAATTTATTTAGATCTGACTTGGTAAATTCAATTTTGAGTAAAATATTGATATTTCCTAAAACTTTTTTCTTTTATCAGACACACAACAAAATACCAGTATATGTTTTAAGTTACAAGTCTGAATATAATGGTTTATAACATTTAAAAGTTCATGTTATTTGATTTATTTATGTATTATATATTGTTTATTGATCTTAAATATTATATTACTGGTATGATAGTGTTCTTTTTGACACTGTCTTCTTTTAACTAATGCTATGTTTCCACGGGACAGTTAATCACAGTTAACTTAACTGGCATTAAAGTTGATCATAATTAGCTTTCTCCATGATAAAAGTGGTGTTTACATGTGCTGACAATTAAACAGGTTATGACAAATTGAAACTGATTCTGTTTCTGGTACGATCTTTCGCTAATAACGGACGATTCAAATGTTTTCATTGAAACTGATTCAATATGTCATTATTATTAAGAAACGAAATGGCGCATTTGATCGAATATTTACTATTAAATGCACTAAATGATCATTTACAGGAGAAAATATTGAAATATTCGTCTCTTATTTTAATTGTTTCAAGGAGTGTTTTATTTATCTTTTCGTAAATGATAGAATTACATTTTTGTGATTGAAGATCATTTAAGTATTCTTTCCAAACATCATAAAGTGATATAATTTCTTTATCACACCAATTATTATTACGTCTTTTACAATTTTGACATAGCAGAATGATCCGCCATTTTAAACTTGTTTTCTTCCTGATGTAGCGGACTGCGAAGAGAGCTTGTGATGCCAATAACCAAGTAGAAAGGCTATTAAACAAATTCTGCAAACTTGATTAAGTTAATCACGTTGTTTGCAGTTTAATCATGATCAGTAAATCAGGTTTGCATTTACATGTATAAACTTACAAGTCTCAATCAAACAATTAATTACAATAAACTGTTCCTGGAAATGTAGCATAAGGAACAATATAGCATCATAATATGATATAAGTGCAAATCAACTAGTCCATAGCTTCTGCTTTCAAAATTTTTGCTAAAAAATAATTTTTCTGAATTATGCAAAATTCAAATTACACAAAAAACTTCAGTCCAAATTATTTGCATAAATTGAGGAATCCCTATACATTTTAAAAATCAGTTTTAAAAAAATTAATTTTAAAAACATTGATGAAAATTTGATAAAAACATAAAAGGATAAGAAATTTATAAGAAATATTCTGAAATTTTTCTTGAAATTCCATATATTATTGATTTTAAAAATAATATTATTAAAATATGTAGTATGTAAATAAATAAACTACAGCTTAAAGTTCTTATTTCTTTCACTGCATCTGACACACTGAGGTCAAATCTTCATATTTCTTTGTGAGATACTTGTTCACACATTGTAGCAGTTAGAATTCATATACACAAGAACCAGGATCATTTCTGAAGCCAAAATGCACAATTATTTATTTAGAATGATTTGAATATGCATGAAGGAAAAATATCTGCTAGAAATCAGATTAACTCATTACCAAAAATCACCCTTATTGCATGGGTGATTTTCTGGCAATGAGTTTCATCAAATCACTGAGAAATCCATGACAAAAAGTTGGAATTTGTAAGTTATAATTACTCTTTTCAAAAAGATCCATCAAGAAAAGAATAGCCTATGTTGAAACCAGAAATTAGGGATGTATAAAATTCCAATGAGTAATTAAATATAAAAAGTACAGTACTTAGGGCTAAAATTTCCAATAAAGTAGTTTCCATAACTTAAAAAAAAATGCCCATAATATAAAAATGTTATTCTTAACTTTTAGGATAACTATTATTAAACAGTGTTGTTAATATAATATTAATACATCTAGTTCTCACAGAAGGATTGGATACTTAATTCCCAAATATTTTACCTTTTCATATATTAAAAGTGCTTTTGTTAAAATTTATATATTACATTGTTTTTAGATCTAATATGCTCTGCATGGAGATTTCATTTTTAATACTATAGTTAGTTAAAATTTAATAGTATAATTCTAAACAAAATTATTTTTTTAAATATTCACTTCTGAAATTTCATGTTTTAATAAAATTAATCAATTTTATTAGAAATATTATATACACATCAGTTAATTTCATATAATGAATTAACAATACTTAATTTTTATATATTTATTCTAATTACTCTATTTATATATTTTGTTAGTTCAGAACTGATGAAACTTTAATTCTATAGACAGAAATGATTTTACTTAAAAATAAACTTCTGTTTTCTAAAAATGTGCAATTTTACTTTCAATTATTTAAGGCAAAATTTTTTTATATAGTTATCTTAGCTATTATTTTTACATTATTTTATATATGATATGATTATTATAATCAGCATAAGACTTATTACAATTATCATTATTTCAATTCTCAATTATATTCTAAAGCAGGCATAATATATAGTATGGTTATATTTTTATTTGTAATATGCAATATATAGATAGTCAAAATATAATTCTCTCATTACAATGTTAATTATTCATAACAGATTTAATTAATAAGTTTGTTTTTGATTTACCATTATCTATTTCCCCTGTTCAATAAATCTTTATTTTAAATTTATCAATAAATGTTTTTGTAAATATTCTTTATATATAAATACAATATTTGCAGACGTTGATATAAATACATTAAAATTGTTTTCAATTGTTAAATAGTAATAAAATGCTTATGGTAAATTATTTATTTCTTATATTAAAATTTTAAAATACAGCTGATTTAATAGTTTGAATTTAATAATTCAAATATTAAATCAGTTATATTTTTAAAATTGTATTATTACATATTTTACATGTAATTTCAACTATTGATATCAGCCATATTCTAAATGTAAATCTGCATTCTGTATTATAATTTTTTTACCACTGAATATTTAGTTTCTCCAATTACAGAAATACTCTTCACATTCCAAAATTTCAATTTTTTACTTAAAAATTCTTTTATAACTGAAATTTTAAAATTGATCTAACTTAAATTTTTAATTTCTTTCTGCTTGTAAAATAATACAAATAATTCATCAAGCACTAAGCAGAAATACTAAAATTTATTATTAGCATCTATTTCTTTATTGTTTTGTCATTTGTACTTTATTATTTTATAACCATTTCCCATAAATATGGCTTGTTTTGTACATATGATTTCAATAAAATTTTTAATGATAATAATGATGATAATTATTATTATTTTTCTTAATATTCAATAACAACAAAATATTAATTTTTTAATATTCAATTATGTATTTTATCTATCATATTTAACTGTTAAACATTATGATTAAAAAAAGATCTTTGATATAAATAAATTATAAACTGTAAAAAATATTAATTTTTAATAATAATAATAAATAACTTAATTATAATATCAAATCAACTATTACTATATTTCATATTTCTGTATTGTTGTATATTATTTAATTAAGTTTATTATAAACTGAAATTATAAACTAATATAATATTCTAGTAAATTGTTCAAAAACTCTCAGAAATTTTTTTTTTTATATTTTTAGAAAAATCAAAGTAAAATTAATAATAAAGAAAAGTCTAAAACTAATCAAGCATTAATATTCATTGTTACAATTTCAAATGAAAGTATAATAATCAATGAAATGAGAATGTCTTAATATCAAGAATAACTTGATACAATTTTTGAATGCTGGTTAGCAATAAGTACTGCAGTTGGCATTAATCCAAAACTGAAGATAACATACAGGTGTTCTAACTAACTAGATTTTAATGTAAAAACTTAAAAATGTTTAGGTATATGAGTTATTTTACAGAATTTAATTTTCCAGAAAGGTGAAAATTTATCATTAATAGAATAATATCTTGAAAACCATTGTTATTTTGTGTGTAATGTTAAAACCTAAGAAATACCATAACAATGGTAGTTATTGTATGTACTTAGTAGAAACAGAATAAAGCAAGAACTTAATTTTTTTACTTTTCTTTTGCAATAAAAAAACAATGTCCTATTTGTATATTTTTGAGATTTATAAAATTAAAAGAGTTATAAAATTAATTTAGGAAAAAATAGCAATTTTTATAGTGCTACATGCCACTATTTTCTAAATTTTAATTATATTTTTAAGTTTGCAATTATTAGGTTCTACATTCTATATGTTTCTTTGATAGAATATTTATGCTGAAATTGGTTGCAAAAATATAAGTACAACTAAAACTATTTCTTGTTAGATTTGATTCTTGTCTAAAAACCATTAGAATTTTTTGGTATTTTTAAATATAAAACAATTTGACAGTCAGAGTGTTAAATAGTGTCATGGATTATTTTAGATATTAACTGAAATATATTCAAAGTAATAAAAGACATTTACTAGATATTAATTTTTGAAAATAAATAGAAATATCAAAATAATAATCTCTTATAATATTGATTTATAAAACAATTTTTCATATTTTACTAATTAAATATTATTTTTTAATTATAACATCTATATCATATTTTTTATAAATGAAATCCAGAGTATAAGAATATTTTTATTTTGACAAATAAATTTAAAGAATAAAAATTGTCTCAAGTGCTTTTTATTTTTCTAAATACAAATATCTTTATGAAAGAATAAATTGTTCATAATAAATTCTCTACAAGTAATTCTTGATTTATGAGTTCAGTTTAAACATCATTGTCATAAGTTAGAACAGATGTAAATCAGAAATATCCAAAATTTATGATTTGCCCATTGTCAATATTTATTATTACACTTTATAATAATAAATACAATAATACAAGAATCGGACACAAAAAGAATGTTTTTTGTATATCAGACCATTGCTCAAGTATTCAAATCTCTATCAACTGCATTAACCAATCAAAGAATTTATTGATGTCATTACAGTTGTAAGTATGAGTGGTTATACGTCGAGGACTACCTGTATTTATTCTAAGTACTGTACAAGTAAAATAATAATATCAATAAATTAAATATCTGTTGTTATTTAAATCTCTTTAAATACAATTAATTCAATAAGATTTGAATTCATGCTTTTTGAAAGTAATTAGAAGCAGAAATACCAGAAATAATGGTTGAAATTTAAAAAAAATCTATTATATAATATATATAATTAAAATGTTATGAAAATACTTTAAGATTCAAATCCTACTCAATTATTCTGAAGTTTTACAAATTATTATTAAAGTATATTACCAAAGCTTACAGTAAATAATAAATATTATATTAAATAAAAAAATTATAACAACTTGATTACATACCTATTGTACCCTTGTATCTTGCACCCCTAACTATAAAATAAAAAAAAGAATAATATGATTACTAATACATTTACTTTAAAAAAATGATTATTATATATAGAATATTATAGTTCCTTGATAAAAAAATAACAATAATCTTTAAAATAAGATTAATAAATGTTAATTTTCTTTAAAAGTAAGATGAATACACTTTTAATATGAAAAATAAGTTTATTTTTGATAAATTAAGACAAAAACTAGCACTTTCTATTTAGTTTAAGAACGATTTATTTATAGTAATGAATGTTTTCGGTTATTCGCCATCTTCAGGTTATAGGAATTGAATAGGAAAATAGCCAAAAACGTTCCTTACTGTAAACAAATCATTCTTAACTGCTAGAAAGTGCTATTTTTTGTCTTAATTTACCAAAATTAGACTAAGAAGAAGCAGTTTTCTATTCTAACATAAGTTTATTTTATATAAATTAATTTCAAAATAAATTAATTTATATAAAATTAATTACAAAATAAATTATAAAGCTACATCAGATGAAAGTTCCTTATTTTATTCTATGTTCTTAAAAGATTCTCTAAAATTTATATTTCCATTTTCTTTACAAACATGAATCTTAGTGTGTTTTCATAATTTTTATAATGCCAATTTTACAAGAAAATAACTTTGTATTAACAAGCTACAGATTTTGTTGTATTATTTCATAACAGTTAATGAAAGTATAAGATTTTAAATGAACTAAGCTATATTTGCATAATAAGTTAATATAGAAAAATATAGATTAACTAACTAACTTACATACTATATAGTTGTTAATATTTATAGTATCTGCTATATTAATAAAAATCATATTTAATTTTATCATCATTCCACAACATGAATGTTAATAATCAAAATAAAAAGAATAAAATAAATAATTAAAGTTGATACTTAATTTTATAGCACAGAAATTAATATATTTACAATTTTCTTATAAATCAAATTTAAAATAATGATCTGAAATATAAAATTGAATTTCGCAATGCATAACATAATGTGTATTGAATATGCTCTATCAAATTTTGTTAGTTTTTAAATTTCACAACAATATAAAGCAAAACTATATTATTATTAAAAGAAAAACAAATTATATATGTTATATACTTTATACAGTTTAAAAAGAGCAGCACTTCACTATTTGATTATAACATCAACAAAAAAATTTTAAATTAAAAAAATAAATTTGATTTTAAAAATTTAAGAGAAAGCTAAACATTTTCAAAGACTTTAATAAGAAAAATCACTTTCCATAATTAAACCATCTTTTGCTGATCCTAAAAGAATATTTTCAGTTTTATCAAATTATTATGAAAAATTAAATCATGAAAAATCATTTTGAAAAAATTTAGTTTTTTATTGCCTTTTATAATTTTATTTTTTACTAATAATAATTTATATTTTATAATCTGAAATCGGTTTTTATAGAGTGGACTTGTGTTTTTACAAACCTCCAATTTACGAACTATACATTTTTATGAACTATTTAATTGGTCCCAAAAAGTCCCTAACATTAATTAATGCCATTTCCATTTATGAACTTTTGATTTTATGAACTTTTATGGGGGTCCGTATGTGATCATAAAATCGAGAGTCTACTGTACTTAGTTTTTGGAACAAATTTCAAATTGGAGGTTTTACTTTTAAATATTTGAGAATCAAGCTAAAACTGCAGTTTTGAAAATTTGGAAAACCAGAAATACAGATTAAAAAAAATTGGATATTTTGTAAATAATAAATAGTTTTATTTTAATGGCTTTCTTATATATTTAGACATATAAAGCATTGAAAATGATGTACAGTAGAGTCTCCATAATCCAACACACACGGTTTCGGGTCTTGTCAGATTTCAGAGATTTGTCAGATTATTAGATGTTCAATAAAAAAAAATGGAATTACACAAATGAATACACTCAATTTATTAAGACTTTTCTGTCGCTGCTCTTGCTGTTTAAATCTTTCACAAAACCTTTAGTTTTATCCTGATTTTTTTAATATCATAAATGGTGGCTTTTCCAATACCATGAAATGAAGCCAAATCACTAAACTTTTTCTCCCAAGTCAAGTTTCTTAATTATGTCTGCCTTTCTGACCATAGTCAATGTCTTATGTTTTCATTTTTCACTTTTTCCTATTTGTGATATTATGTAAAGATAAATAACAAACATTGATACAGTAAAAACACTATTTAAGTAGTACTGAACTTAAAAAATAGTCCAATTATAATGTCTGCACAATGAACAAATGGAGATTGATAATTTGTTTTACATCATTTTCTCTCTCTCGCAGGTGGACAAGTTGTGTCCATGATTGTGACATGAAAATTTCACATGGGTGGCGCGATGGTTCCCAGAGTGTCGTTACTGGCGAAGGGCTGAACTACAGAGACTTAACTGTAGAATGTATAGTCTGATTATATAATGCATCTATCTTGCATTTGCCAATCTGGTAAATAAGGACTATCAAATATCACTATGATGTTAAAGGTAGGGATTTGTTTATTATTGTAATGGATGTTGATTCACTTCACTGCAATAAAACTTTGCAGTGACAAATTCCTTCAGCATTTCCTCATCAATCAAATCCATGAGATCTATTTCACTAATTATCTTTTAGATGTGTTGAGGGTTTTATACTGAGCAAAAAAGATATCAGCATATCAAATAACTTTGTATGCTTGAAAAGAAATCAGATTTGTTGCTGTTAAATTCTAATATTAAGTTATCAGATCTTAGTTTTTTGATGGATATCAAATTTGTAGAAATTCTGTTTATAGCTTTTTATATAAAGAATAGGGAGAATTCCCTAAAGGCACTCTCAAAATGAGCAATCAGATATGTTTCTGTATATAGAATATATATTGTATGTTTACTGGAGATTGGAAGAGAGATTCTCTTCCAATCTCCAGTAAACAAACAAAGATAAGATATCTTAACATTGCTATCAGATATATTATTGCACCCTTAGCTTCTAAAGGAAATCATATTATAGTGAAACCTCTCTATGTTGGACACATTTCGTTCCTTCAAAATGTATTCAACTTAGACAGATGTCCAACATAGAAAGATTCATAAAATCAAAATTTTTTCTAACCATACTAAACACTAAATTTTCATGTCAATGCAAACCTTTATTTAAATCAAATTGGAAACCTATTATTATTTTAAATAAAAAACTCAAGAAAGTTAAATACACCTACAGTCTGTTAGTGTTTTCAACATAAGAACTATTTGAAAAGAAGTCAGTAAGAAGAGTTTGTGTTTTTTATATTTAATTTACACTTCATCCACATATTTTCAATTTTATTTTTACTTATGCCAGAAAGTTAAATACACCTACAGTCTGTTAGTGTTTTCAACATAAGAACTATTTGAAAAGAAGTCAGTAAGTAGAGTTTGTGTTTTTTATATTTAATTTACACTTCATCCATATTTTCAATTTTATTTTTTCTTATGCCAATTAGAGTTTCAACAATCTCTGGTTCATTATTAGAAAATGCTTATCGTTCAAATTCCTCTATATATTCCAAAACTGTTTCATGATCATCCGGTTCCTCTTCCAACAAAATCTCTATATGAATTGAGCTGGATATAATCTTTTCAATAAAATCACTGGCTGTAAAATTTTCATATTCATGATGGACAAGATTGTTGTCAAAATTTGTAAAATCTTCAGTTAAAATTTTATGATGATAGTTTTCAGGAAGAGCACTTAGTTATTCTCCTAGGTCAAAGTTATTGACCTCTTGCATTCCTTCCTAAGTGAAATCTATAAGGAACCCAGCTTTTTTAAAACATTTCTGAATAGCTAATTGTGAAACTTCTTGTCATGCAACATAAATCCCTCTCACTGCATCCAGAATAGTAAATAATCAACAACTTGCCTCTTTTGGTCAAATGTAAGTTCATTTAATTTTCTTTTATTGCTTTTTAACATTTCTAAGAAAAGCTTAATCACAGCAACAGAAGAAACAGCACACAATTCTCAAAGAAAAAGTAAAATATAAACCAAAACTTGCCAATTATAGCCAAAATATTTTTAATTTTATTGCAATAAAATATTCTGTCTACAATTTGGCTAGTTTTAGTTTAATTTTTTTTCAATGCTCAGTGTTTGTATTTACAATAATAAGTAAACCATGAATTTATAAGTCATCAGCAACCATCTCAATGCATGACTAATCAATGTTATAAGTTTCTCTTTCACAAATTCCTTTAGTTATCTTCTAAACCTAAATAAAATTTAAGATTTTATTTCAAACCACAATCAAAAAGTGTCCATCTTATTAGAAACAGTTGTTCAAGATACAAGAGCAAAAAGTGTCCATCTTATTATAAACAGTTGTTCAAGATACAAGATAGATATCCAGGATATAGAGGTTTGGACATATAGTAAAATATAGGGTTTTGTCAGGTTCCAGGAATCCGGATGTAGAAGTTTGGACATACAGTAAAAAATGGGCAATTTTTCGGGTTTTCCAGGAAAAGTCGTTCAACATAGAGAGGTGTCCAACATATAGAAGTGTCCAACTTGACAGGTTTTACTGTATTAATAACTGAATTGGTATTGGTGCAGACTCAATCAGTGAGGGGACATAATAATTTGATTGTCCTTTTTTGCATTTTCTTCCAGGGAGGTTTACTTCTGGCAAAAAGGAATATCAATGTGACATTGGTCCATTTATAATCACATGATGATGATTAATGGATACTTTCTCAATCTGCCTAAAATAGATCAGCCTCCATTCAAGACTTCTTTATCCTCTACCATTCATCATCTCAGTAAGCAGTTCATGCTTTCAGATTGCTTTTAATCACTTCTTACAATAAGTAGGTGAAACAATGAGTGAATTTTACTCCCCCACTCACAATGTATTACTCTGTCAGGAGTGAAATCTTTAATATGATAAATTATATTTGATGTTAATTTTTCTATGAACATTATGAATTGGCATTTTTTCCACTGAATTTGTGTTTACGTTTATTTTATTCATGATAAAATATATTTAATATCATAATATGAATCCTATATATAGCACTAACAGCAGTTGAGATAAGAAAACATAATTTTTAATTATTTAACATAACATAACAAGAACTACTGGAAAAACAACAGTTCTAGAATTGTTTTTCCAGTTTCTTGTACATTTTATATAACCTGATGATGGCTTAAAAGGCCGAAAACGTTTGTTATGTTATGTTAAATAATTAAAAATTATGTTTTCTTATCTCAACTGCTGTTAGTGCTATATATACGATTCATATTATGATAAGAGTTCAAGCAGTTTTTTCTTGGTCAAATAACATATTTAATATCATATTGTATCATTGTTTTTTTAATGTTTATATTGAATTATTATTATTCAAAATTTACTCCCTGCACTTAGCAGAGTACAATTTCTATTATACAGATTAAACAAAGTACAATTTTTAATTTTTTAAAAAAGAGAAGTGGGCTATACTATAAGGTTTACTCACTGAAAGGGTGAAAAGAAGTGAAAAAGAAAAAGAAAGTAGGAGGAAATAGCGAGTGGTTCCTGCCACAAAGTTGGAAGGTCACTAATGGAAGGAAATTTGTAGCAACCGATAGTTCATGGGACTGCATGAGCCCCACAATTTTTATTGTATTTTTCTGTCTCCACAATCTTTTGTATTTTTGTTTAGTCAAAACATGACAAAAACAAAAAATGAACAAAGAACACAGAAAACAAGATGAAAAACAAAATATGCCTAAAAGCACAATGAAGAACAGCTAAGTTATTGTTATATTGAGTTCAGCTGACAAGAAGCAGTTCTGTGATCCAAAGTTCCTGGTGAAAATGGAAGCACACAAGCAAATTATGGGTCTAGCAATGAACCATCAAGCATAGCAAAATGATTACCAATAGAGAGGAAAGCATTACCACAATTCTATGAAGAGTCTAAAGAGTGAAGAAACAGAGCTCCAAAGATAAGTGGAAGTCACAGAAAAGATGAATATACACTAATAAGATGAGAGTTTATTCAGTTGGTGGCAATACAACTACAGAGATAATGAATTTCTTAAGTTCTTTCAGATTAGATTCATCATTCTTGAGAAAGAGCAAAGGTTCAGGTGGCTAATTTCTTCCATTAGTGAGAACAAGATGAATTAAAGACTCACACTTTTTGTTCCAGTTCATGCTGTGAAAAATTAGATGTGGAACAGTTTATTCTTCGCAATTGTTACAAGTACAGGTGGGATTGTTAATTATCTTGAATCTGAACTGGTAGGAAAGAAATGTCCAGTCAGAAAATGAGTAAGATAGTAATTAGTGATTAAAATCTTTTTCCTAAGTCAGTCAGTAATATTAGGTAAAAATCGTGTGAGAGATGTCCAGATTGGCTTAGGTTCCAAAACTCATGCCTGTTGAAGATGGAATCGTTTTTGATGGCACAAAAAACGGCACAAAGAGGCAGATAAGTAAAAGACAAGCATTCTGAAGTTTGGTGGATGTTTTTGGCAAATATGTCAACTCTGTTGTTTCCAATAAAATAATGTTGTTTCGGTACCCAACAAAAATTAACAGTTGAAGATGGAATCGTTTTTGATGGCACAAAAAACAGCACAAAGAGGCAGATAAGTAAAAGACAAGCATTCCGAAGTTTGGTGGATGTTTTTGGCAAGTATGTCAACTCTGTTGTTTCCAATAAAATAATGTTGTTTCGGTACCCAACAAAAATTAATCTGGAAGGATTTGAATCTAAGCAGAGTATTTGCAATTTCAATGCTAAGAAACTGTTCAATTTTATAATTTTTCAAAACAGCAATGATTATTCTGCTATCAGTAGTTATTTGAAAGGAAATGTAGTTTTTTAGATGAATAGTGATGTATTCCAGACTTTTTTCTATGGTGAAAAATTCTGCTTATGTGATATTACAAAGAGGATGAAGACGGTAATAAACCTGAGAAGTTGTGTGTTTGTTTTTATTAGTAACTACAAATGCCTAGTCAGTGTGTTTAGCAGTCTTCGAGCCATCAGTGAAGACAGTTTAACTAATAAAATTCTCACTGTATTCATCAATACATAATATATGTCAGCAGGATGACAAAAAAAGATGGTTTTAGAAATTATGTCAAGTTGTTGTTGATAAGTTATTTAAGAATGTTGTTTAGATCATTAGAAATTAGTATGATTTATTCTTCACTATGGAAGTGTAGTTATTGTTAGGTGTATGGAATACCTTCCATAGGAGACTGATTTCAGAAATTCTGATATCAATTGGGGAGATGCCTGCATGAACCATGATGGCATCAATAAATAGGGTTCTGTAGGACTTACAAATTCTAATGACTATTTTGCATTGAATATTAGTGAGTGTTTTTCTCAAATTTGACTCCATTTATAGCATCCTTCCAAATAGAACAAGCAAAGATAATGGCAAGCTTCAATTGTGTTATGATAAATAGTTTTGATGGGTTTGTGAGTCAAGTCCCCATAGATTGGCAGCTAAAGATGTCAATATATTCACTAGTTTAGTAGTTTTCTTGGCTACATTTTCTGTGTGTTCATTCCAATTAAGTCTTCTATCAAAAATTATCCCAAGGTATTTAAGATTATTAATATTTTTAATTCTTTTATTATTGATGAAATACTGAGTCTTTTCTAGAGAACTTTGCTTTTACTCAGAACGATGATGGCTTGGCATTTATCATAGTTTATAATTTTTTTGAAATTATTTGCCCAGGAGTCTATCTTTTTAATAGCTATGTTAGCATTTCTTTCCAATAAGTCTCTGTTTTTATGAGTTAACAGTATGAGCAAGTCATCCACAAATGCTTGCACCTTTGTTTCCTCAGGAAGGTCGATGTTTAACAAGATACCCATAAGGTACCCAGAATCCTAGTTCTGAACAAGACCTTTATGGGCAACCTCTATTGATATTTCTGATAATGTGTATGTTCAAAGTCTTGATTTGAATAATTCAGTTGTTAAAATAGTTTTTAAGTATTAAGTACAGGTTCCTAACAGTTTTTGTCATGCAGCATTTTAAGAATCGCAGGATGCCAAGCTAAGTTAAAGGCAACAGTGAAGTCAACTGATATCAGTAGCACAAGATTTTTTGACCAGACATATTTCATATAGTTTTTGACATTAATAAGAGAATCTCTCATACTTTTGCTAGATTGATAAGCATACTGATTAGGTGGAGATGAGATGTTGGAGATGAATCAATTAATTCTGTTTATCATCAGTTCATTAAGGACGTTACCCATGTCTGATACTAAAGAAATGGATCTATAAGAATTTGAAATATGTTCATTGTTCTTATTACTTTTCTTTATTAATTTGATTTTGGTAATTTTCCATTGGTTTGAGAAGTATCCATTCTTATGACACTCAATTATAAAAAATCATAAAATGAGGGGAATAGTTTTGTAGGCATTGAGTAACATCCAGCTAGTAATGTTATCTAAGCTCTGCTAGATATCAACATTGAGTGACTTAATAACTTTTTCCACCTCCAAAAAAGTAAATATCTTATCATCCATGATATTCGGAATATAATTGAAAGATAAGAATTTACAAATACTATGACAAGTGTTGAGAACAGTTGTTTTCTGTAATTGGTGATATATAAGTGAATACAAATCAAATAGTTTTAAACTTTCATATAATTTCACGGCTATTATTCTTGTAGTAATAATATAATTGGCACTATTATAATTTTATTTAATTTCACTTCATTTGCAATTTAATTCTATTGATAAATTCAAAATATTTCCCAAGTTTTTTTGCATAATTAGCCTGTAAGTTATATAAGTTTGATATTGCTATGTCAATCAATAATGAAATTTTATTGGTTTTGTCCATAAGAATTATGTTTGGTCTATTATAGTGAACTGTTTTGTCTGTTATAAATTAAATTGGGATAGAACTATCATAATTTTCTAAAACAGTTCCAGCCTTATATTTATGGTAAGGCACTTTTTTTATCAATTTGTATTTATGAGCAAGTATTTAATGTATGATTGATGAAATTTGGACATGTCTATGTTTGTAGTCTGAGGGATGATTTACATGTGCCTGTTCTGTGTTGAATGAAATAGTCTGCTTTTGAATTTTCTACAAAGATCTGTACTTGAGTATGCTTCAGGTATGATGTATGATATATGTTCCTGTAACTGTATGTTTATTATTTGATCTCGGATTGCTAATATGAACCCTTCAGTCTCTGGAAGCTCACCACATCCTAGGTATTATTATTATTATTATTATTGCTGTTGTTTTCTGACAAAGAATACTTTATTGAAATTACTAAACAAAAACAGATAATGATTTTTATTGGTACATTGTTTTCTAGATTTTACACCATTTTCCAACTAGAGGTTACTAAATGACAGGATCATTCAAGGGCTTACTGAAATATTACCTACAATATAGTTGAATCTATCAACAGGTCTTCAAGGATTTCCTGCAAACACAGGACAGAATTCATCTACTGTATAAACTAATGTGGTACTTAGACCCAAATTGTCATTACAGGAGTTAAAAAATTAGATGCTGGCTTTAGTTATCATGTAGACATTTTGGTTATTATTTATGAACTTTTTCTTTTTGATAAAATTTCATATTTAAAGTGTGATATATATTTAAAACACATTTGTAATAATCTTTCATATAATAATTTAATTGTAGATCTAATTATAATCTTTAATTGTATATTCATGTATGCTGGTTATCCAAACTATTTGATTAACTGAACAACATTAGTCCCAATTAGTTTGAATAATTGACATTCTACTATTCAATAAAAGTGCAATTTAAAATATTCTCATATGGAAAAATATCATTTGCAATAAAGATTATTTTTGATTTTTGTACTATATCAAAACTTCTACAGAAAAGAAAGCTAAAAAAATATATTTTTAATATTAATCTTTATAATTTAAACTTTGTTTTTGAATTATTCAGTATTATTACTAGATAATTCAAAACTTCATCACAGTATTAGTATTGCTGATCCAAAACTGGATAATTCAAAACCTGTATAGTACTTTATAATCACAATAAGACTAACAATTGCTACAGCATTGACATGCTGCAGAAATTGACATTTATCTAATTTAATACAATTATTATTATTTTTAGATGATAAGAAATGATATGATTATATCAATTAACACTTTTGATTACCACTTATATTAATACAGAAGTTTATTTTAACTTAAAATTTCAACCTTCAGTACAAAAATAACTTAATACAGGTAACAGATCTAATGGTGTAAAGAAAAAAAATTAAAATTATTATTATGGCTCTCATTAACAAATTTTATTAAAATTATAAAAGTAATCATATAACAGTTCAAAAATATCATATAACATCAAAAGTAATCATATAACAGTTTTCTCAATTTTTTTTAAATATATTACAATTTTTTGAAATTTTTTTTCCACTGAATATATATTTCGATTCAGTATTATATTATTAATTTATAAACAACTTTTTTTTATACAATATTTATCTGCCAAAACAAATTCATTTCCCGGAAGTCAGACAATGATAAAACTACAACTATATTTGTGGATTAATATATTATTTGCTTCAAATAACCTTCAAAAGTAATCATATAATTTATGATATTAAACATTATAACATATAAGAAATTATCTAACATGTATGTATCTATGTATGTATGTATGTATGTATGTATGTATGTATGTATGTATGGTGTACATATATATATATATATGTAAAAGAAGGGTAATTTAAAAAATAGCTAAAGACTGTAAGAAGTTAAATTACTTTATTTGATCAACATTTTCATCCATCTTTTGGGGTCATTGTCATGGCCCTGAAGGAGGGATGAAAATTGTCTTAAGCTATTTTTTAAATTACCTCTTTTACATTTGTGCAGAAACAAAAAGATGCAAAGATACATTATGTATTTGAAATACACATTTTATTAAATACAATTATTATTATAATTATCCACAACAGAATATAAGTAATTTTACTTAAAACAATAATAATAATTATAGTCTTATTACAGATAAAATTTAAGCATTTAAAGTCTTGCATATAAAAAGTTGATTCAAACTTTAACTTAGATTTTAATGCAGATTTCTTTAGTTTGAAAGATTATCATTTCTTCATTAATCTAGTCATTTCATAAATTTTTCAGTAAATATCTTACTAGCTATAGAATGAGAACATTTTTTCAATTTAACCCAGAAACTGAACTGAATCATAACAATCAATAAATATATTCCATAAGTTGATCAAACATGTTATTGAAATTTCTTCATTAGCAGTGTAAGGCCATTTCAACTTATTCAGAAAGATGTATGTGAGTCAGTTGAGTATGTCCTATTTTTATTCTTACATTTATGTCATCAAAGCATCAATTAGTATGTATATTGGGTTTACCTGGATAGAGTATTGATATGACTGGGCATTGTATCAATTCTATTTGTAATACTTAATTAATAGGAATAATTATAATCCAATTTTATTCTCAACAAGATAATTGATTAAATAAAATCAATCATCATCTTAATTTCCTAAAAATTATAGCTATCAAAATTAAAGACTTCTTGTATAGTTCCAGCTCTTAAAGCAGGCAATAACTCAAAAACCTCTTCAAAACACAGAAAAACTTTTTTATTTAAAGTACTTTTGGCTCTATCAAGCCCTCATCAGTAAATGCTACAAACAAACTGAAAAGAATACATTAAAACTCACTTGTCAGTTATGAATTCAAAAATACATTCTAATTTTTAAAAGTTCTAAATACAAATAAGGTTCAATCATCAAACTTAAGGTGTATTGCATCAGAACATATGGGCACAAAAATATCTCAACCCAAGCAAGTATTACTATTAACACTCTCCAATAATCAGAATAATGGGTGCAAAGGGATGTGTAGCCAATCCTAGGCTACACATCCCTTTGCACTTGCCCGATCCTATTTTTATATTCTTCATCCTCCCAGGCCATACTAACCTTCTCCGGATCATTGAAGTTTATTATATTCATCCCTTTTACTTTTCTAGAAAAAATTTCTAAAGTCTCGGCAACCCTTATCTTCTGGGGATCATCTAGTACCTTTAACACTTTGGTCTTGTCCCATTTAGCTGTTGCGTCAAAACTAATTAATCTTTGTGCAAGGGCCGTACTACTTTTCCTGTTTTCAAAATCAGCTATATGTTCATCAATCCTCTTCTTAACTGATCTAAAAGTGGATCCTACATATAGCATTCATAGTATCTCTATTCATTATAGGTATCTCATATACACCTGGTAAATTGATGAGGTTCCTCTTAGTTTTATCATTTCTAATCATATTAAATACATTATTTGTCCTCCTAAATGCTATCTGCCTTCCTGCAGCACATTCTAACTTTCTCCTGGCTTCAGCAGAAAAGAATTCCCCTCCATAGTGTAAGGTAACTCATTACTGTTGTTACTAGCCTCTGTATTAACGGTGCTATTCAAGTTCTTATTACTCTTTTCTATTTTCCTCCATATCTTCAATATGCTATTATGGTGATAACCATGCCTTTCAGCTTGATGTAAAATCTACTCTAACTCCTCTTGCGCACTTTCCCAGGTGCTGCAGTACATGCCAATTCTATATAAAAGAGACCTAAATGCTCCCATTTTTACATGACAATGCTCCTTAGATTCACTGTGTATGAACAAAGGTACATATGTATCTTTTCTAAATATACTTGTTTCATATTTGCTCCTTATAATTTTAATTTTCACATCAAGATAAGTGATCCCCAAAAGATAAGAGTTGCCGAGACTTTAGAAATTTTTTCTAGAAAAGTGAAAGGGATTAATATAATAAACTTCAATGATCCCGAGAAGGTTAGTATGGCCTGGGAGTATGAAGAATATAAAAATAGGATCGAGCAAGTGCAAAGGGATGTGTAGCCTAAGATTGGAACGTCACATTACAGTATTCTGATTATTGGAAAGTGTTAATAGTAATACTTGGTTGGGTTGATATTTTTGTGCCCATATGTTATGATGCAATATGCCTTAAGTTCAATGATTGAACCTTATTTGTATTTAGAACTTTTGAAAATTAGAATGTATTTTTGAATTCATAACAGAGTTTTAAAATATTCTTTTCAGTTTGTAGCATTTACTGACAAGGGCTCGATAGAGCCAAAAGTACTTTAAATAAAAAAGTTTTTGTGTTTTGAAGAAGTTTTTGAGTTATTGCCTGCTTTAAGAGCTGGAACTATACAAGTTATATTACCATTGAGCAGTGTAAGGTAGTAATGTCTTTGTGTTAAAGACTTCTGTTTTACAGTTTAATGAGAATATAATTGATTTAGTTTGATGTTCTGTTTTCCAGAACCATCTAAGTTTGTATTTGACATAACACAGCTACTCCTTAATTTATAATGGAGTTTAATTCAAACTCTGAGGTCATAAGTCAAAGCAGCTGGAAGTTAGTTTTTTTCAAAATTTACAGATTGCCCATTATCAATATTTATTATTACATTCCATTAAATTCCAATAAACTCAATGAACACAAAAATACCAGAATCCAAATACAAAAAGGATGTTTTCTGTATATCAAGCCATTATTCATGGACTCAAACCAATGTGAATTGCATTGACCAATCACAGATTTTACTGATTACATCAGTAAAATCTGTGATTGGTCAATGCAAGTCATCCAAGTGTCAATGCAAGTGATCCATATGGTAATCACTTGTAGATGATAATCTACAAGTGATTATAAGTCAAGGGTTGAGGAGTATTTGTTTATAACTAAATACCATGTAATCCATAACTAAAGTTTGAAGTGACTACATCAATGTCTATTATTTATCTTTATTTATGCAAATATCCAAAATTTTTGGGAGTAATTCTTTGGTTTGTATTGCAGGTAAACTACACATTGAAATATATGAGCTTTCTAATGCGGTAACCAAATACTAAATGTGTGAAAAAAAATTCTTATTTATATAATACAAAGGAACACAACTACTTTTGATTTCATAACATCCCCTATATTATAAGGCACTCAATAATTTCAGTCCATTCCTATTTCTTTTTTATTGTATTTGAGGTTTAATCTTGTCCATTATACAGGGTGAAGAAAAACTTTGTCATAAAATTGTGTACACTGATAGGGGATCTCAAAACAAGTTGAAAATGTCTAATGAACATATGGTCTAAATGGCACCATTTTCAAGTTATTAACCCTTTAAAGCTAGCCAATCACCACCAAGTACACAAAGTGTCACGACATGTCGTGTTGCCAAGATGCGTTGCATTGCACCACTCGACTACTTATTACCAGGTAGTAAGAAGGTGAGTAATGCAATGCAATGCAATGCGTCTTGGCAATGTGATGCATCATGACACTTTGTGTACTTCATAATGATTGGTTAGCTTTAAAGGGTTATAACTCAAAAATGGTATTTAGACTATATGTTCATTAGACATTTTCAACTTGTTTCAAGACCCTATATCAGTACACAAAATTTTACGACAAAGTTTTTCTTCACCTTGTATATTAGAAGACTATTTCCATGTTATAAAATTGAAAGTATTTATATTTCTTACTATTATATAATAAGAATTTTTCTTAATACATTTAGTAACTTCATTATTATGTTGAAATAATGAGCATCCATATAATTTTTGGTTTGAATCGAAATCTTCAACAACTATTAAATAGTGCTTTACTATCCTGCAGTATCTACCAATATTCTATAATCCTGAAGTACTTTACTATTCTAAAAGTATCATATTTTATAATATGCAAGATTCCTTTTTACCCATTCAAAAATGCCTGAATAGTCACCATATGTATGTATAAAGCTGTGGTCCCACAGATTAATTAATTCTATTGAATAATATCAATACTATTATCATTTGTTTGTTGATTCACTACATGTACTGTCACATTGATAAGATTTATAATCAGTTGCACACTTTTAGAATACTAAGTGTTAATGAACAGTTTTTATCTGGAATTTAAAAATCATCTAGTAGAATTTCAGTATTTAAACTTGATAATTTCTGTCACATACTGCTAAGTACTACTACTCTTTTTTCATATTCCATATTAAGAGGAATAAATATTTAATTCTTAATTTATTCCTAATATTCTGAATTATAAGATATTTCCTAATATTCTTAATTTATATAACAGAAATCTTATATGAGCATATAATAATGATTACATACTTTAAATAAAAAAATCAGACAATTATTATTGACATTAGAATCAGAAGATACAATTGTTGAAACATTAACACTATTAACTGTAATATGTAATATCAGATCTGCAGATGGGGTCAATGGTTAAAATTTTATTGATCTCACAGTTATGTCTAATTTAAGGCACATCATTAATATACATTCATTTATCTTTTATTGACATATATGTCCATTTACATATCAAGAACTGCACCAACTAATTGATTTGGTAAATTGCTAAATTTGCTAAATTTTTAAGGTTCTATTGCATACAATTATCATCATCATCCATATTTTTAAATATTTTCACTTCTGTCTTTTGTGTTTGATAGTACAATATATAAAATTTAAATTTGAAATTTAACTCATTTCTTTTAATATTTAATTCATAAATTAATTCATTGATTCTGTAAAGGTGGGTACAGATTGGCCGAACCGCACCTGTATTGTAACGGTGCGATACAGGTTCGCAGAGATAACAACACTACGAACCTGTCACGCATCTCCAGCAAACCGCAATAAGAGCGATCTAGTGGCGAACATGTAGTGTTCTTATCGGTGTTTATACACAACGAATAGGATGGATTCCGACGAAGCGTTAGCTTTATTATTGTGCAGTGGTTGTTTGCTAGTAATGGCTAATTTAAAAAAAAAGAAGAAATACTCAAAAATGGTGGCGAACAAAATTATTTAACAATAGGCACGGGTCAGAGCTTCTGAGAGATTTAAAGTTCCAAGAAGTCAGCGGCAAGTTTTCTAAAAAATA
>AYEL01071562.1:0-28014 GCA_000484575.1 Olivierus martensii
CCCTGTCCTCGTCGAAAACACAAAAATGGATATTCCACAGGTTAGTCCACAAAACAAATGACGTTAGTTCAATCCAGGACTTGGTTAGACAGATGATGACAAACAGCATGGACGGACACAGACGCAGGACAGGGAATGATGATAAACCAATGCGACGCACACCTTCAGACGATGTAGAAGACCACACCTACTCCTCCTGTTGGTCGTTCTTTATACCAATGATAATTTACATAAATAATTGTACAAGTAAATGAAATAAAATGATTTGAAACGTTCTTGGTTATTATTAATTCTTCATTTTTTTTTTTACACACTTATAATATTAAACGATGTTAATTCTATTTATTTTATAATTATTTTACGACGTTCTTTTCTCCAGCGCATGCGCGCCATTACTCCAACCGTCACTTTTGAATTTGGCGCCAACCACCTTGGACGTACTTGTTGGTCAGGTAGGAATAATGGACTTTTATATGACTTTTTTCTCACTATTACTTTATTTACTTCTGCCCCTCCTTTTTCTTTAGAACCTCACATTACAACCGTTAGGCTTAGTTTATAATTATTGTTATTGACATTCGTTCTAATTCGCGACTTTGCATTGTTATGAAAGTGCATTTTCCCACCATTGCTAATATACTGGATTTTCATTTACGTTTTTCTCATTCATTTCACAAATGCAATGAACTTGTGGTAAAATAAAAATTAAATTAAAATAGTAAAATAAAATGAAAACAGAATCTCACAACAATGGTCACACAATCACTGAAATGGTGTGTTAGAAATCAAAAAATAACTAAAATATAGTCACAATTCAAAACTTTAAATTGAAATAGCTAAAACTAAAATTGACGCCGAAATAACTAAAACTAAAATTGATGTGATTGAAAGTCTTATAAAAATGTTGATGTCAAGATAACTTGTTGATTGTTAAATCATTATTAATAATTAAGAAAAATTAATTGAGTTAATATAATTCAATATTAGGATTCTTTTTATTAATCTCTTTAAAAAAGTAATAAATAAAAGTGAAAAAACATTAAAAAGTAATATTATATCAAAAATCGAGAGAACCTCACGGGCCGCACAAAATGGCTTGGTGGGCCGCCTTTTGGACAGCCCTGGTCTATATCAAAAATCGAGAGAACCTCGCGGGCCGCACAAAATGGCTTGGTGGGCCGCCTTTTGGACAGCCCTGGTCTATAAAAATGATGGTCATGGTTGTGTTAGAGAAGTGGTCATCTTATGGAGAGTCAAATAGCATTATTTCTATGGGAAAAAATTTGGTTCCCATAATTGTGGTCATCACGTCAGCTGGTCTTCTTACACAGGTGATCCTGAACTCAGTTTTCACTGTATTAGTATAATCTAAATGTAAAAATTAGTGCTGAAATGATTAGTTTATTTTGTGGTTATGGTGATAAATTTATTAATAATGAAAACAAATAAACATTAACATCAACATTATCTAAAAACTGAAGAACTGATTTTCATTGTAATGAATTAAATATCTGCATGTTTTGACCAAAGTAGATATGACTCATATTTTAGTGATTATTTGAAATATTCCACTAATAAAACTATACTTTAACAGATTTATCTGTATAATAAATAAATTTTTATTTCATTTAAGGTTTACTGACAGCTACAGTATCATCAGAAGTATTTAAAGCTGCTCAACCGGCTCTTCTCTACTTAGTTCCATTTACTCTGTTACCTTTACTTACAATGGCTTATCTAAAGGTATATACAATAATTTATATACAACTATATGTAAAATTATAATAATAAATTATTTTTTTAATTAATAAAATTTTTAAATTGTAAAATTTATTAATTCATGGTATTTTGGTAAGTGAAGTTGTATGTGAATTTGACATGAGAAAATCAATTGTACAATCTATACTAGGGGTGGCCAAACTTCATGCAATTATGAGCCACATAGAAGAATTTCAAATACTTGAGAGCTGCCATCAGTTTTTTTCTGGGTCAACAAGAGCAGTATCAGTTTTTTGGGTAATCTTAATGTCTTCAAAAATTGTTTGTTATATATTTCACATACTTTTATTTTGTATAGATACATACTACTCTTTACAATAAATGAATAAATTATATATATATTATTTTCTTAAAAAGTTAAATAGATATTTGCTCTATATTAACTATTGACTTTCATAGTATGGAGACACAATGAAGATACCAAAGCACAATGAATGTGGCTTGCAAGCCAGAATTTGGCCATTGTGGGTTTATACCATGACTATTCAAACTTTAATTACAATATAGCCACAATTTGGCCATTGTGGGTTTATACCATGACTATTCAAACTTTAATTACAATATAAATACATAAATTTTTTATGCTAATTATAATTATTAACATAATTTTTGAAATACTGTATTATTTTAATTCATAAATAGAAAACAATACAAATTTTAATAAAACATCAATACAAATGCAGATACAGTATGTACTGATTGATAGTAATAAATGTATTTTTGCAAAAATCAGGAAATGTATGATAAATACATTGTTTAATTTTCTTAATTTTGTAGGTATAGTTTTTATCTATATTATATGAGGCATATAAATCGATTTAAAAATATTGACGTTTATTTATTTTAATAAGGACAAAAATCAAATACAGTGGTACTTCGCTATATGTCTGCTTTGTAATAAGTCCAACTTGTTATACATCCTGTTTGGATGCAAAATATTTTGCTTGGTATACGACCTTTGTTTGGAATACAACTGACTCGCCTTCTAGAACTTGTATGAATCTGTTGTGTGTTCTTTTAAAAAAAACATTCCTTATACAAAACTTGCAGAGAAGTACTATCTCAACAAAGCCCAAATAACTGGTAATAGCATTGTCTGGAGTACCAGACAATGTCATATTTCAGAAACATACTGAGGAGAAAGCAGAAGCAAAGTTCTTTGGATAGATTTTTAGTAAAAGTCAAACCTGGTGAGCCTCAACAAGGTCCAAATAGGGAAAAGAGACAGAAAATAGAAAGAGAAAAAAACATCCAGAATTTCACATTCCTAATGTTTTATTGGAAGCGGACTCTCCTTCCAAACAATAACACCTCCTCCTCCTTCTTTTTCAGCATCATCCTAGTAGGCACTCGACTCTTCTCGGCAAATTACTAAAGTTAAATTTTCATTTATTTCATCTACTGTTGCTTTTGTATTTATGTATTTAAACAGTGTTTAAATTATTTTATATAACCCCATCAATATATAATATGCCAACAACAACAGGATTTTTTTCCATTGGAACGGATTAATCATCTTCCCTTTATTTCTTATGGGAAAAATTCATTTGGTATATGTCCTGTTTAGTATAAATCCAAGGATCTGGAATGGATTAAGGACATATACTGAGGTACCACTGTAAAATATAGTTTTTGTTGAAAAATTTTCAGTGTGCCAATAAAATTTTGACACCTGCCAATTTTGGCATGCATGCTATTGATTTGTCATTACTGTTATAGACAATAATGAATGTTGTTTCAGAATTTCATCTATCATCAGTAATACATAAAGTGACAATTCTATAAGTTGCAAAATTCTAGTATCTCCAAAACATCACTAACTTGTCCTGTTGGCCATTTTCTAAATCATCATAATTCCAAAACTTTGTCAAAAATCCCTCAACTCCATTCTTCAGTGAAAACATGGGAGAGTTATGTTTTAGACAAAAGAATTATGATTATTTTTCACATTTCAATACATGAATACGAAACAAATTTTTTTATACAAAAATATATTAGACAAAGTTATACTATAACCTTGTTTAAATGAAGATGCTCAAACAGATAGACCAAAACTATTGTTAGTGTTATAATAAAATTAGTTATCTTGTGAATATGCTTTGTGAGTGTAATTGATCACAGTAATATGGATGAATTTTTACAATTTTATAAAACCAGTTATGTTAAGCAAATTTTAACATGCAGAGTTTGTATTAATTATACTTGTATTATTTTAATTATATGCAGATTTTGTAGATTTGTATTAAATATGCTTAGAGCTAATAAGGGGACATTTACAAAATATATTTAAAATGAATTTTTTATCTCTGAAAATATTTCATGAATTACATAATTTTCAGTATGTGTCTTAAATCATTTTTTGAAGATTTTTCTCAGCTAGCAGCAGCAGGAAAACATCTTCTATCAAATCAAAAAGACTATTATTATTGTATGAAATAAGTTATACCATTGAACCATGTATGATCTTTATATTAAACATATTCTGAACCATTTTCTGTTCCTAACTACAGGGTGAACCAAAATGAACGCAACAGCAGAGAAAAAGTTAAAGTTAAAAATCGTAGTTATACATGGAATAAGAACTAATACTGCATTTTTGCAAATTGATGAATTAGTTTTAAGATTTTTATTTTCACATCAGTTATAACGAAAAACGATACGCGTGAAAACCGAATTTGAAGATAAGGTGGGCAAGCCTGCGAACGGTCCAGAGCCGTGTAGGATCCTATCGCAGGCAGAATGCACCCAGTGACGGATGTGAGCACCACCAAAAGTCCCAATTCCGTATAGGATCCCTCAGTGACGGACCTCGTAATCTCCAACCGCGAGATGGCCCCTTTAGATGCCTTTTACTCCAGACGAGATCAAACGTTGGGCATATCCTAATCTCTTACCCACAGAGGACCTCTTGTCTTGTACCAGTTTGATATATAGCCCAGAAAACAATACAAGTCCTTAAAAGTAGCCCAAAAACCGCAGCCCAAAATCACTCAAAATTTCCCGCAGCCAGTCTTCAAAATTAGCCCAATTGGGCGTGAAATCCGCCCAACTGGCAACCCTGCTCTCTGCTTGTAGGCTCTCTAACCTCGGCTCAACGAGTTAGAGAACGAAGTGTTAATCAACAATCAAATGTAATCATCGAACAAGTAATTGTTAATGAACAATCTAGTGTAATTAATGAAGTACGCAATGAAACACGAACGGCTTGTTACGGGGACAGAAACGAAAAATTACAATTAAATTCTTGTGAGCATGCTAAATGATTTATAAGTAAATTAAAATAATAATAAATTATTATTGGGATCATGATCACAATTCATTGAAGGTCAAACCTAATTATTTGAAAATAGTTGCAACAGAATTAATGATTATTTTCTCTTACATTTTTGCTCAAACATGTAATAACAGTGAAAATGTGTACTATAAGTGCATATTTTAATATGAAAATCATACTTTCTTGATGTATATTGTATTTGAAATCATATTATATATAAGTTGTTTCAAATTTTATAAATTGGATATATTTTAGCGTTGTTTACATAGAAAGTCAGCCTACGTTATAGAGGCGTTCAGAACAATAAAATTATTTAAAATTCAATAAGATGAATGATTTATTATAATTTCTTGATCTATGTTTTTAGTATTATTTTATGATTATTTGAAGAAATTTTTCTTTTGATATAAAAAATATATATAAAAATAGAACCGATTATTAAATTTTTTGAATGACATCACTGGTTTTTTACGCCCCCTTTCCAATCGGAGATTACTAAGGGGCGGGGCCAGTTCCAACCACCGGCTGCACCCACATCCTCGGAGGGGGGCCGGATGATGATGAACGGAGATCACCGGGCCGGGTCAGCACCCCGAAAAAATCCGGGACGCGAACCCAGGTTCTCCTGCGTGTCACGCCGACAGCGTTACCACTCGGTCGCTTATATATATGCATTAGAACATTTTTTACCAATCACATCTAAGAAACAAATTTGGCTCTTCAATACGTAAATAATTCTTTAGGCAATCTAAATATGTTCTCAGAAATAAAACGAATTTGATTCTTTAGTAAAGGTGACCGTAAAACATATACAAGAGATCTTTCAGAATGATATGACTTCAGTTACATTTTATCCATTCTAAACTAAAATAAATTAACTTTTTTTTTTAATTTCATGTAAAACTGCACCACTTTAAGTTAATTTCGTAATTTATGTTTGTCTCTGCTTTTACTTACAATAAAAAATCTGTTATTGTAGATACATAAAATGAATCTTGTTTGCGATTTCGTAATTATTTCATGCACATTTCAAATATGTCGGCCGGATTGATGGCCGCGTGGTAAAGCATTCGCTTATCATCTTAGAATGAACGGAGATCACCGGGCCGGGTCAGCACCCCGAAAAAATCCGGGACGCGAACCCAGGTTCTCCTGCGTGTCACGCCGACAGCGTTACCACTCGGTCGCTTATATATATGCATTAGAACATTTTAATGCAGCGAATTAATTACCAATCACATCTAAGAAACAAATTTGGCTCTTCAATAGGTAAATAATTCTTTAAGCAATCTAAATATGTTCTCAGAAATAAAACGAATTTGATTCTTTAGTAAAGGTGACCGTAAAACATATACAAGAGATCTTTCAGAATGATATGACTTCAGTAACATTTTATCCATTCTAAACTAAAATAAATTAACTTTTTTTTTTAAATTTCATGTAAAACTGCACCGCTTTAAGTTAATTTCGTAATTTATGTTTGTCTCTGCTTTTACTTATAATAAAAAATTTACATTTTATCCATTCTAAACTAAAATAAATTAACTTTTTTTTTTAATTTCATGTAAAACTGCACCACTTTAAGTTAATTTCGTAATTTATGTTTGTCTCTGCTTTTACTTACAATAAAAAATCTGTTATTGTAGATACATAAAATGAATCTTGTCGTTTGCGATTTCGTAATTATTTCATGCACATTTTCAAATATGTCGGCCGGATTGATGGCCGCGTGGTAAAGCATTCGCTTATCATCTTAGAGGATCCAATTTCAAATCCGGATCCCACATTTCCAGTTTATCCGGAGGGTTCCGGACCCAGTCTGTTGACTTACCATGGGTTGAACAGCCTGTAGTGAGCCCAAAAAGTGACTGCCTCAGGTATAGAATATCCCAGATGTGATATGGAGGTTTAACTAATATTTTATTTATAAATTCATATTCATATACAAATATAAATGTCATGAAATGATATTTTATAGCAAGATAACCTATTAAAGTATATAAATGTATATATACTAGCCCCTTAACATTCAATATTCGCGAGAAATATAAAATTTTTATTCTTATTTTTCTCGTCTACGTATAAATTTTTGGTTTAATTCACATTTTCATTTGGTTTTCAATTTTCTAATCTACGAACTTTAAATTTCATATCTACTTTAAGCACAAAGCAACATGAAGATTCATATTAAAAGTCCTACTTATTACATTGAGCAGTATAATCAAATCAACTTGCGTATTCCTGAATTTTTGCGAAGTATTTGGATCATTAACAAGTAAGCCTAATCACCTCTATCAGAAGTTATTGCGCTTTCTTCTTTTGTATTAAACTGAAATTTTTAATAATTTATTAATTTGGTGTACAGAAGTGATCTCAAACTGGCGGCCCGTAGGCCGCATCCGGACGCAAAACAATTTTGTACGGCCTGCGACGATGTTTTGGCTATTTGTTTAGATACATGCTAAAGTAGGATAATTATTACAATTTAACGTTAATAAAATAACAAAGCTTTAAAGCGTACTGTACTCAACCTATGCTGTGTGCCCCTTAGTAATTTCCCTAATTAGAAAGAGGATAAAAGTGCAAAAAAAAATCTGCGCATGTTTGTCGACTGGATTGGCTGCGTGGAAACTGGCTCAGGTCTTCCAGTGTCTTTCCACTCTGGAGGACTCGGGTTCGAATCTCGGGTCCCACCCTTCAGTCCGTCGATCCCGTCCTCCACAATCCGCCAGACCCTTTCGCAGGGGTGGGCAGCCTGTGGAAGGGATTGTTTCCTCCCGTCAGTTAGTGTTCTAATAAACTGGCGTCATCTGATGACAAAAATCCTGCGCTGGGCTATCAGCATAAATCTATGGCTATCAGTAATGCAATCTTTAATGAAGATAGTTTCCAGTAATTTGTCTCCGATGTTACAAATTTTATCAGATTCATATTGTTATCAGATGTCAAATAGTAGTCGAAATAAAAAAACTGTTTTATAATCTCATAATTATATAATGTTATTTCGATATCTTTGTAAGAAAAAATGAAAGTAATTATAAATAAATATTTTTCTATCATTTTAATTTTGTTTAAAAATATTCGGCCCTTCATTTTTTTTTCGAATTGCGCATTCGCCCCGCATGCAATTTGAGTTAGAGATCACTGGTCTACATTATCACTATCCATTGGCTTAATAATAAATTAAATTTGGTTTACGTTGACGTATTTAATTGAACTACAGTATAATATTTTAAAAATATTTTCTAACTCAATCGCATAGCCACATGATAAAGAGCAGGCTTATTACCTAAGAATCTGAAGTTCATTTTTCTTGTCCCATACGTCAGAAATTTACTTCAAGAGAAAATTCATTCACTCCCGGATCATTGAATCTTGCAGTCTTGCAAGTCTAGGATTTTCTAACCTAAATCTGTTGGATGGGCGGCCGGATGGCCGAATGGTAACGCGTTTGCGTACCACGCTGGAGGACCCGGGTTCGCTTCCCGGGTCTGGTCCCGGATTTTTTTCGGGGTGCTGGGCCCGGCCCGGTGATCCCCGTCCTTCACCATCTGGCCCCCCTCCACGGGTGTGGGTGCAGCCCGTGGTTGGAACTGGCCCCGCCCCCTTAGTAATCTCCCTGATTGGAAAGGGGGCGTAAAATATGCAAAAAAAAATCTGTTGGATGTAAAAGTAAATCAAATAATAAAATTTCCTATTGATCATATCTAAATGTAATATAGTGTCGCCGGATTGACCGCGTGAAAACGCTTCATTTTTCCACTCTGGAGGATCCGGGTTTAATTCTCGGGTCCCATCCCTTGAAAGTATTTATCATGGGATCCAGGCTCGGTCCCATCCTTCATAATCCGGCTGATCCCTTCACAGGGATAGGAAGCATGTGAAAGGGCTTGTTCCTCCCCGCTACTTTTCATCTGTCTGAGTAAAAACGGGGGATATCTGTTAAAATCGAGCTGCTTGGTTATATATATAGTAATCATTCATGACAGTAATTCATAGCTGAGTCTGAAAGTGATTTCAAATGGCAACTTTGTTAATATTTCTTTCAGGCGGCCGGATGGCCGAGTGGTAACGCTTTGGCGTGCCGCACAGGAGGACTTGGGTCTGGTCCGGGATTTTTTCGGGGTACTGGGCCCGGCCCGGTGATCCCCGTCCTTCATCATCCCCCTCCACCGGTGTGGTGCAGCCTGTGGTTGGAACTAGCCCCGCCCCTTTAATAATCTCCTTGATTGGAAAGGGAGCGTTAAAAAAAAACATTTCTTTCAACAACCATGAATGATACTTTGTAAATGTTATATAAAATTTTCAAATTAATAATTTATATCTAATTAGAAATATTAATATAATTACGAAACATTATTAAATCATTTGACTTCTCTTGAAATAATTGAAAAAATCGCTTATTTTCTGGAAAATCTGACATCATCCATAACAACCAATCACCGTCTTCAATTTAATATTTACCGCGCTTCTTTGGCATTTCCTTTACGTCATTTCCGTCAATAGAACAAGCGCGAGAAATCAATCGTCTGTAGTTCAGGAGAGTACAATAAATAGTTATTTATAAAAATGAAAGTTATCCCATACTTAAATGACTTGCAGACTGGTATAATAAGTAAAGGTAGGCATTATAGAGATATCTAAAAGATAAGATTTATAAATGTGGGAAGTTATTTTTTTAAAATGAAACTAAAAGGAATACATGTTCGTGCATGTTTGAATTTCAACTTTCCTTGTTCAATATATAGTAAAATATTCGATCCAATTTTTCTAATAATAATTCAGAAATAATTGCATACTATAATGGGATTTTAAGATATGTATAATCGTATATGTGATATTCAGGTTATTTATAAATAAATTAATCATAATCAGTTTTCTGATTGAATTATGACTCATTTATTTATAATCAATATTTTGTTGTGGCAAATCATCATATTTAAACTTTAAATAAATATCAATTAATTCAAATTTTAATATTCTTTTTTTTTTTCTATACAAATAAACATCACGTTCTTAAGATTTTCATCCTTTCTGTTTATATATATATATGGCAATAATGAGCAATCTATGAACTCAGAAATGATTTTATAAATGAAAATATTTTGGAGTTGAATTTTTTTTACTAAATTCATGCACAAACAAGTTCTTTAAGTAGGTAAAATAGCAATTTTAATGTCACTAAAATAGATAAAATAACTGTTTGGTTTTCTCTTCAGTTACATTCTCAGTACAATACAGGAATAAATATGCAAATGGTTTCCAAAAAAGAACAATATATATATTGTGTAAGTTACATTCCGTGGTTGATAAAAAATATTGAAGACTCAACTGATTCCATTTTTATAAATAAACAACTTTAATATAACAAACACAATAAAAAATATACAGCACCAGCCAGGGAAATAATTTCCGGTATGGACAATTACTATTTAACGTATGTGTTTCTAGGTTGACCGCCTCCGGCTAAAACAAAGAAAAAACTGTTCTCCCACTCCTTCTCTTCTGAACTACTTGGACCCTTTTTTTGTATCATTCCATGCAAAGGTTGAAGGTTGAAACAACTTCTCTTCAAGAAATAGTTCCCAAGTGACTGCCACATATATATCAGTTTCTGATATGTCAAAATAATTCCTTGAAAACATTCTACTAAACTTCTAAGAAATGAGTTTGAGGAAAAACAAATGTGGGATTTAACTTATTTTTATTGTTAGTAATAATAATTTTGGATCAAACATGAACCCTCTTCAGTTACATTAAAAGTTAATAACAGAATATTGTACAAATTAAAACTTAAATATTTGAACATTGCATTCTACTACATTCTAATTGTGTAATAACAAATATTTTATAAAGATCAAAAAGTATTTATATTTCAAAATAAAAACCTTTTACATATTATTAATAAATTATAGTATCAGTTAGGCTTGGAAATTATATAATAAATAAGAAACAAATTATAAAACATAATATGTATAATAAATGTTCCCATTTAAAAATAAGTGTGAATTGTATTTTAACTGAGAAACTGTATATGTAAATTTTAAAGCATTTTAAAATTTGTATTTAATATTATATTTCACTTTTTTATTCATAATTTTTATTAATAATATGTGAAATGAAGTTTTCATTTTCAAATATAAAGTCATTTTGATCTTTATACAATGTCTAGTATTGCACAATTAGAACATAGTAGACTTCAATGTTTAAATTTTAATTTGTTTGATATTTTGTTCTTAACTTTTAATGTAACTGAAGAAGGTTCATATTTGAACTGAAAAAGTTATTACTAACAATAAAAATAAGTTAAATCCTGCAGTTGTGCTTGTTTTCTACCAAATTCAGTTTATAATATTTAAACTGATTAATATTGTTCTTTTTGGAAATCTATTCTGTTTTGTAAAAAAAATATAACTGAAGACTTCTTAAAAAAACCAAAGAGCAGTTATATCTGAATATAAGTTCAATGAGACTGCATTAGACACAAACTAAAAATAAATAAATAATACTCAAAAGCCCTTTAGCAGTCAAAATATTTTATTCAGTATAGTTGCAGCTGAATAAGACACCAAGTGCATTGAAAACTTTTGAGTTTTCAGTTATATCTGTTTTGCTGACATTAAAACTGCTATTTTTCTTGCTTAAAGACTTGTTTGTGAATATATTTAGGAGTATAAAAGGCAGTGGATTTAATATTTAAGATACTTTGTATGAGAAATATTTTTAAAGTTGAAATAAATGTAATTACAGATAGAAAATTAAAAATAAAATGCCAATTGATGGTAATAAAAATTATGTTTATATCAAAATATTATCATTGATTTAAACAAATTACAATAGATAATGATTGATGATGAAACTGGTTCTTTTCAAAAGCAAAAATTATCTTCACAAAATGAGAAAGTCATAGATTTATACTCTTCAATAAATCAAAACTGAGATATACATGTGTTTTTGAATAAAAAATTGAAAAGGCCACTAAATGGTTCAAGGGTAAGGGATTAATTAAACCAAAGAGAAGATGTCTAGAACAGTTCCTTATCTACAACATACCATATATTGGAACTATTGTTATATATTTTTATTATAAAACAAATACAGTATATATGACTATAAAAAATTTTGGATTTAACTGGCATATTAAAATTCCTTCAAAAATTTTTCACAATTAATAAAATTTCCACCTGTTGAAGAATTTTTCATATAGCTATAACACTAATTTGAAAGAGATATTGTTATATACAAGATAACAATCCAACTAATTTGAAAAATTATAGATTGAAATTAAACTGTCAGATCAAAATGATTTAAGCATGAATAGTCATTCTTTTTGATTTTTGAATAGTGACTATATGCTGCTATTAGTATTCTGTTAAAAAGATTAAACAAAAAATAATGATTTTGTTATGTAGTTTAAAAAATTCTTTAAGAGTAATTTGCATCTCTCATACATTTCTAGATTGGGCATTAATTGTTGTGCCCAATCAAGGACTACATTTGATTCTGGTGTTTGAATGAAAAGCTGAGCTGGTTCCATCAATTTATAATGAACAAACAGTCAGTTACATAGAATTGTATTGCATTTCATCTTGGAAAATTTGGGTTCAATTCAAGTTCTATATCTTCGTAATTTTTCAAGAAAAGTTTAGCCCAGCTCATTGAACTTATTGTTCATCTCATAACTGACCTACTATAGGTATTTGAGCCTAAGATAAATGCTGGAATAGCCTCACCATTTAATTTCCTCCAGCAGTAAAATAATATAAAACAAAAAGGAAGATCTCACTATAGGTAAGGGTTACCTATAATAGCCATTGAAATGCTTTGCATCTTAATATACAGTAGTATGAATAAGCAGTGTAAAACTTTTAATAAGAAAAATATATTAAAGACGTTTTGGAATGCCTTCAATATATAAATGCCTCAAGGATTAGAGGAAACTCATGGACAGATGCTACTGATAAAACAATAAAGGGCATCTGTAGTAAGTTTTCCTTTTCTTCATAATTTATTTAGGTTCAAATACCATTTCAAAAGTTGATCTTGTTGCCTAGATAACACAGAATTCCCATATGATAGCAAATGTTATTTGGAAGTTATTTCTTAATATGCTTGAGATACTAAATTCCAATAATGAGGAAAACAAACTCAATGATATTAATGAAATATGGAAACAAAGTGTAATTGAAGAATAATGTGATTTTAACTTGAGTCAGCAGATTATATCATGAAATTTTCAAAATTGATTGAAGAGATAGGACTTATTAAACTTGTGTTAAGATTCTTGAGGTTTTGAATTGAATGAGCTATGAACAATAGCAACAAAGCAAGCAATAGATAGGATCTGCGTTTGTTTTAGGAGAATTTATTTCACAAAATTCGGCACTTGATTTGCTTAATCCACAGTCAAAATTCACACATTTGTCACAATTTTCATTATTGGATCTTATCAATAATCCAGTTGCCCTAAGCTATAGTTCAAGAGAAAATGCCAATTTTTTTTTTTTTTTAATATTTATCCATTTTTCTTAATTTTTTTTTTAAGTTGTCATTTGATTTGTCAGGGTTCATATTTTTTTTGAAAATCTTTTTAATAAGTATATCTGATTTTTTTGCTCTGGAATCAATCACTCTAGTTTAACATTATACTTATCATCTTGAATTTTCTCTTTCTAACCTGTACAATCATTTTCCAATTGATAATATGTCTAATGATACCAGAAAAGTTCAAGGTAATAATTGGGATTCAGAGCAGCATCTCAATACAGATGATCTTTTAAATGAGCAACAAATGCTGCAATCCCAATGAAGTACAGGTAGGCCTCGATTAGTGCGAATAATTGGTTCCATGAATTCCTCGCACTATTCGAAGTATTAACTATATGTAAAATATGGTAATTGGTTCTTGCTTTGTGAGATTCTGGCCATTAGTTAATCTCACGATGAATAACCACAATACTAACTTAACACTAACTGTTTAAGAAATATTTATTTTCATATTTTACATTGTTGTTCATCATCTAAATTAATAACTTACCAGGAATTGCGTCTCATACCATCATCAAACCAACTGCCAAATCGAAAGCAGAAGTGGAATATTCCTTTTATGTTGCTTAATCACATCTATTTTTTGCTCTAGCGTAATCACTAACCTCTTCTTTTTTTCGTTTCCTGTTTTATCGTCAAAAGTGTTCTTCCTTTTATCCATTTCGATACTTTTAAAGAAAATAAAAGTGTTCTTCCTTTTATCCATTTCGATACTTTTTAAAAGAGAAAAATCAGAAGTGTTCTTCCTTTTATCCATTTCGATACTTTTTAAAAGAGAAAATTTTGTACTCTACTGTATATATACGATGATAAAGCTGAATAATAGTAATGTTAAATAGTTAACAGCAAAAAACCCATCGGCAAATTATACGATAGCAAAGCTAAATAATAGTACAGTAATGTTAAACAGTTAGCGATAGCAAAGCTAAATAATAGTACAGTAATGTTAAACAGTTAAAGGCAAAGATCTTACTGATGTTTCACCCCTTCAAAGCCAAGTGACTGTTCTTGGACTGCTTTCTGATATTTCACCTCTTCAAAATTGTGTGACCATTCTTGGACTGCTCCTCGTACGGTTTTACTCCCCTTCAAAATCGTGTGACCGTTCTTGGACTGCTCCTCGTCCGGTTTTTAAAGCCGTGTGACAGTTCTTGGACTGCTCCTTGTCCAGTTTTACTAACCAAAAGTGACTGTTCTTGGACTGCTGCTTGTCTGGTTTTACTAACCGAAAATTAATGGTAATTTGTTAATTGACATCATAATGGTTTTACTAACCGAAAATTAACGGTAGTTTGTTAATTGACATCATAAATCTTACTAACCGAAAATTAACGGTAATTTGTTAATTGACATCATAAAAGGAGTTTTGTTAGTAAGATTGGTCTATGCTTACAACTCACACTAATCGAATATTTGCTCGGGGGGCTTTGTTAGTAAGACTGGTCTATGCTTACAACTCGCATTAATCGAACTTTGTTAGTATTATCATTAATTTGTTAATTGACATCATAAAAGGGGATGGATCTTTGTTAGTAACTTTAATTTGTTAATTGACATCATAAAAGGGGACGGACCTTTGTTAGTAAGATAATTTGTTAATTGACATCATAAAAGGAGGCGGAGCTTTGTTAGTAAGATGGTCTATGCTTACAACTCGCATTAATTGAATATTTGCTCTCACTAACTGTTGCATTAATTGAATATTTGCTCGCACTAACTGAAAAATGGTATCAATTTTATAAGTCGCGCATTAATCAAATATTTGCTCGCACTAACTGAAAAATGGTATCAATTTTATAAGTCGCGAATATTTGCTCACACTAACTGAAAAACAGAAAGTCGCACTAATCGAAATCGCATTATTGGAACTCGCACTAATCGAGGCCTTGAAATCGTATTATTCGAACTCGTACTAATCGAGGCCTACCTGTATTTAAATGTAAAAGAAACTTCTGAAATTTCTCTGCATTAGTTAGATCTAAAATGCATGTAATGCTGCTAAAAAATTATAACATCAGCAAATTCATTATGCAATAGCTCTAAATTAATCATTTAGAAAATGATTTGCATAAAACTAATCAAAATGTGTCAAACTGGCAAATATCTTAAATTCTCAGAATAACTCTTATGCTAAGTGATCATGATTTTCCATTTGAACAACAGAGAATTTCCAAATGAAACCTGTATTTAAATTTACAATAAATAATATTCAAGGCCAATATTTATATTCAGTTGGAGTTTATTTTAAAAATATATTTTATTCTCATGGTCAGTTATATGTTGCAGCATTACTACAAGTGTTTCAGATATTGAAAATTTTCTCCTTCCTGAAAATTTTTTCATAGCTAATATTATTTATAAAGAAAGTATTGTCATAATAAGATAAAGCTTTTTTAATAATAAAAGAAGTTTTGGCTAATATTCATGATAAATCTTAAAATCATTAAATTATTATATTGGAATAATTCACTGATTCCAACATATTTTATTGCTGGCATAGCAGTAATGTTCACTAAATTGTAAATAACTTTAGAAAATAAAATTGCATTTATTTAAGTTTTTTAATTTATTACATATAGGATCAATCAATAAGAATTTTTTGCTTAAGAAATTATCTTGTGTAACTGAAGATGTGTTTGTTTTAGATGGAGAGGTATGTTCATTGTTTCTAATTTAAAATTATAATCATCACTACTTTTAATATATAAAATATTATTATTTTTTTTTTTTTTTTTTTTTTTTTTTTTTTTTTTTTTTCTTTTAATATATAAAATTTTTTTTTTTTTTCATTTTAGGAGTATGATGTTCCCCCTTTTGCAGCAAAATTTTGTTCAGGTAAAATTAAAAAAAGATCTTTTTATTAAAATGGATTTCAGTTTTTTTCATTAATTAGTTACATTTTTTTTTAATTTTCTATCATTTATTTATATTGTTCTATATACCTTTCATAAATTTCTGAGCAAATGTCAGTTTTGTTATAAAATTAACATGTTTACATAATTTTGTTTTTAAAAATTTGAAAATATTATAGTTGAGTAGAACATTTTTTAAAATTCTTTTAGTAATTTTTTTTTATATTTTTGTAATCTGTAAATTTACAAAAATTATTTCATTTTTCCATTTGCAGTTCCTAAATGTAGAAACATATTAGCAATTTCAAGTGAAGATGGAGAAGTGCTATTATTAAATACAAATTACAAAGCCAAGAAAAGCCTAATTAAAAGCAAGTTAAATTTTTGAAACTTTCATAATTTTCTTAATACAATAATAATACATTATTTCTCCAAGTTAATATTTTTTAGAGTAATTTAAAAATTAAATGTAACTAGATAAAATAGAAGTTCTATATCTAATTTATAAGCTTATAAATATATAAATTTTTAAGAATAATGCAATGGATTCATAAGAAAAAAGTTCCTTTATAAATAAAAACTATAAAAGTTTTAAATATTGCTTAAACAAATAAGAGTTTGTATCTCAATTAAAAAAAGAAATAAGATTCTAAATAAATTCAGTTTTATTCAATGTCAGCACCTGTAGACATTTCTATAATATTTATCATAATTGTATTTTTAGATTTTTCTATTATGAGATATATTAATATCTCATAATTTATTAATATAGATCATTCAACTTTTTCTTATTCATAGTACTCTTTGAATGCCTTTTAAACCACTATTTTTCTAATTCACTAATTTTTTCTTTTCAAAGAAATAATTCTAGAATAATTTTCTCTAATTTTTCACCACTAAAGATTTATTTTTATTATAATATTTTCTGTACAGATTCTGTATTTGGAAGATTTATATAATAGAAAACACTGTTTTCATTAACTGTTTGTCTTTCTTTGTTATAATAAGTCCTAAATTGTGTGTTTAATTTTCTTGAAAAAATTCCACCTAAGTCAAACAATGCTTAAGTTTGATATATACAAATGCACATGTTAATAAATGAAAATGGCTAAATGAAATTTATGGTTATATTTTAGGCATAGATAAGAAAATTTAAGGCTATAATTGATATTTTTGCAAAAAACTAAATTACTTAATGAGTTTTTATTTACATTTTATGGGAATCCAACAAAAATTAAAAGATTCATTGCATAATAATGTATTTTTATAAGTACAGTAGTTCTTGTTTATAAGACATATTGTTAATTATTTTTTTAATAATTTCTTTTTCTATTTTTATTCTTGAATAACAACCTTTTCAAGTATTGAAAATAATTAGTAGATGCCATGATTAATTTCATGGCCTTTATGAAATCTGTTAACATATTCTAAAAGAAATATCTAGTCAAATTGATCCCTAGCATAATAATTTAGAATTAAACTGTAATTTCAATAATAATTTTAAATGTAAGCTATGTTGCTACCATCTGTTGAATTAATAATTATTTATTAATCCAATATGCATCTTAATTAAAAATAATGTAAGTAAAATTCTAAATAAATTCAATCTTATTCAATGTCAGCGTACTTTATTTTTTGTTCCTTGTTAACTAATAGATTGTAAACAGTTGTCTAATTAACATTATTAATAAAATTATAAAATTTTTTCTAATACTGGATAAAATGATTAGGAATTTTTTTGGGAGTTTAAGATAAATTATAAATTAAATTTTTTCAATAAATTTAAATCATCTTTAATTATAAAATTTGGAAATAGTAGTCATCATTCTGTTTAATAGAGTAAATGTTGTATTATAATTAATGATAAATTTATTATAAAATCAGATTCCATACGAAATTTTGCATTAGAAAATTTATAAATAAAATTCATATTCAATTATTATTGTAAATCTTTCATATCTTATTTTACATAGGATGGAAAGCACATCACAATGCAATTTTTGATTTGTGCTGGTTAAATGATGAATATAAACTAATAACAGTATCAGGTGATCATCAAGCCATCTTATGGGACCCAACAAATGAACAAAAATTAGCTATTTTTAAAGGTCATAGTAGCAGTATTAAATGTGTTGCTTGTCAACCTAACAGCAAAAGTAATATAATTTTTAAATTTTTAATGCAAAAATTATCCAAAATAAATTTATTTATTACATATTAAATTTGTAGATGTATTTGCAACTGCTTCAAGAGATGGAAGTATTATGATATGGGACACTAGATGCAATAAAAATCGTAAGTTGCTCTAAATATTTGAAATATTGTGTAATATTTCTTCACAGAAATTTTTTTCATGAGAATAAAAATTTTTATAAAATCTTATTGATAAATTCTACATTTTTAGAAGATGGTTCTTTTCAATCTGTTATAACAATTCGAGATGCTCATAATGCAGCATCATTACTTCCAGGAACACCAAAACATCGTGCAAAAAGAAGAATATGTAATTTAAGTGGAGTATGTATAACTTTGATTATTATAAATCACTTATAGAAAAGAAATTATAGAAATTCTTTTCAGAATAAATAAAAATTAATTTATTTAACGTTATTTTAGAATCCTCTAAATAGTGTGACATCAATAATTTTTCAAAATGATAATTTGTTGTTCTCTGCTGGAACTGCAGATGCGTAAGTAATGTAAATAGATTGTTATTCCAAATTATAAATTGTACTTATTTATAAATATTATATTTAGAGTTATTAAGGTTTGGGATATAAGAAAAAATTATTCCAACATGAAAAAAGAAACATTACCCTATAAAAAATTTCCATATAAAGGAAATAGTACAAAGGCTCATGGTATGTATATTGTTTATATTTACTAAATAATGTATTTTTTATAATAATAGACTATATAAATTTATCATTTCTTTAAAACTAATGATTTTTTGACTGACTGATTTATATTTTTATACAATAATTGTTTTTTATTAGGATATACGAGCTTAATTTTTAATGAAAACCATTCTATACTTTATGCAAGTTGTACTGATAGTGTAATATACTCATATAATTGTCATTCTTATAATCCCTTGCCATGTAAGTAATAATTTTTTTTTTCTTTCTCTTTAAAAACATAATTTGCAAAATAATTCAAAAAATATATTATTGAGGTAATGGAAGTTTCCACACAGCTATGACTTTGCTCTATCCGATTACTAAACAAGAAAATTTTATCATTTCAGAAAGTTATCAGTAATTGCTTTAGCAACTCAGAAAGTTATTGGTAGTTGCTTCAGCAAATTCGAACCTCAAAATACCAGGTTCTCTATTATCAAATTCTTTCTATTCTTGTAAATTATTTCTATTCTATCCTCTATTATTTCTAATAAAGATCATCTATTATATTAAAACACTGACTATGAATTTTAAGATTCTGGGCTGCATCAGACAGCAAAGACAACTTCTTTCTTGTACCAAAAACATGATGACAAAAGACTGTTTTTATTGTTCAACGATACGACCAAAACAGATACAAAAATCAACAGTATGACTCTCACAACTTCACATATGTGCAGACTGTGGACTTTGTCAATCAGAGCTTTGTAGCTGTGCAGAAATTTCCTAATGATGATATTGAATTTTAAAATGTTCAAAATTTCAGTATAGACATATATGTAAATTTATTGTTTCAAGAAAAATTTAATAAAGTTATTCTTCAGTATTTTACTTATTATGGTGAATTTTCTACTAGTCACATATTTATATAACTTATTACATATATTTATTTTTCACTCAATATTTACATACAGGAGCAATTAATTTACATAAAACTTTCATTCTTGGAAATGGTATATAAGTTGAATTTATTTTATCATAAGAATTAATTTATTTTTAAGTATTTTGTATATCATGACAATATAGCAAAGTAATATAGAAAGATTTTTCATTCATAAGAATACATATAAATATCTGCAAACAGGAATTAAATATGTTACATAAATGCATATGTATCAAGTTTTTTTGATTAAGTTTTATGTAAAGCTTTAAAATTCTGATTTGATTAGTAAGTAGTGTTTTGTTGTGAGATTTAAACAATTAATGAATAATGCATGTTGATCAACTCTTTTGTTAAGATGAAGTGTTTGTGTGTATACTTTGATATTGGCTTGTTTCTTCACACAGTCTGGCATTTGAAGATGATAAAATTTTTCTAAATTATTGAATGTTTTTTGCAAAAGGAGGAGAATAATAATAATACAGTTAGTTCCCAACTTTTCAAATTAATTTGGTCCTGGAAATTGTAAAGTAAAACCAAGAATCAGTATCCCATAGACATAATGTTACTATCAGGGGTTCTGTTCTCATCAATGCAATTGACTATAACAAAATTAAGTAAAGCTAACAAAATCAATAGTTTATAATTAAGTAATGATTCATCTTTCTAAAGAAATAAAAACATAGCATTTAATATCAAGCAAATTATAATAATGAAATTATTTATCATATTAATGTTAAAAATTTTTATTCTTCATTATTATTGATCTTTTTATATTGGTACATAAATTATTTTCTGCTTTTAGTGGCTACATATTTTGGACACAAAACTTCAACGTTTTTTGTAAAAATGACCATAAGTGGAGATGGAAAATATTTATTAAGTGGATCAAGTGATAATAAAGCATACATATGGAATGTTAGTAAATTAATAATATTTATTTATTGACTTTATAATTAAATCAGTTAATTTTACAATTTTATTTTCAATAAGACATCACAACCAGGAAAACCTTTTACTCAGTTGATTGGACATCAAGCCGAAGTAACAGCTGTTGCTTGGAATCCAAATGATTTCACTAAAGTAAAAATTATATACTAAATTGTGAATTATTAATATTTTATAGCATAAGTTAAAATCTATTTTGTTATATAAATATATTTATTATATTCTTTAATTAGATAGTGACTTGTAGTGATGATGTTCATGTGTATCTTTGGGATATAAAAGATCATCTTGAAGAAGTTGGAAGTACAACTTTGGGAGTAGCAGAATTACATCAGTGTAAGGCTGCATATTTAATTTCTGTTAAAATATATATTTATCAATTATGATTAGTAATAATAATTCATAATTACAGCTATCTCTACAAATGTTTTGAAAAGTATTGAGAATAGTAGTGACAAGGTCTTATCTTGTTCTCCCACATCTGCATCCCCAAAGACATCTAATTCAGTTAAATTAAAAGTCTCTCCAGAAATTACGCGTTGGTTTAAACCTAGTGGAGGTTCCTTTTTAATTACCATTCCAACAATAGATTGCAAAGATCTTCATAAAACTAATCAGTCCTCATGCAGGAAAAGAAGACATTCAGAAACAACACCTAAAAAGCAAATTGAAAATTATCAAGAATACACACAGACAGTACTTCCACCAAATGAAAACAGAGTGCTCACACCAAAAAACCAGATTAATAATGATAATGTGAAATACCCTAAGAATGTAAGAAGAACTCTCGATTTGAATCAGGAAACTGATGAATGTGTTCCATCAATTTACAGTAGTATAAACAAAAATAAACTTGAAGTAAATGAAATGTGTAAAGAAGAAAATACAGAAAACCAGTTAATAAAAATCAATAAAGAAAAACATAAAAGCTCTAATTTAGTCAAGGTGAGAATTTTGTTTTCAATATACTTTTATTTTTTATTATAATTTAAAATAATTTTTAAAAACAATTTTTTCCTATAGATGGTGAAGTATCCAAAACAGTTTGGTTTGATAACTAATTATTTTTCTTTTACATCAGATAGTGAAAACTGAATTTACATCAAATGTATATATATATATATTAAAATATTTAAACACAAATATTTGTTTCAACTATTTTTTTAACAATGAAAATTTTGTTTGAATTTATCGCATTCTTAAGCATCAAAAATACACAAATATTTGTATATTGTTGACAATTTTAAATAAATGTATATAGTGAAATATTTATACTAAACTATAGTGTATTCATTTTTTTAAGATATTAAATAAGATTATATTTGTTATATCATTAATATTAATATCTACAAACTTGGTCACTTATCGTCACAGTGATTGAATTGGGAGTTTTCTATAGGTGAATAGAAATTGAAATATGTTTAACAATTATTAGAATAATTGCTAAGCATTTCTCAATAATTTAAAACTTAAATAATTAAAAATGAAAAGAAATATAAACATATAAACAAATTGTCTCCACCACAATATGTAAACAGTTTGAGTCTTTTTCTTTTCTTCATTTAAATTAAAAAAGAATGAGAGAATTCTTTGGGTGTCAGGTGTCATCATTGTGCAGTACAGTATTTGTAAGTGAAAAATTTTAGTAACAGTTTAACAATAAATCATATTTCTCATATATATATATATTTTTTCTTTCTTTTATTACATTATCACTGCTAAAAGTTATTTCTAAAAATTGCATTGGCAGCATTAATAAATGAAGACAGTTATTGGAAATTTTTGTTACACAGTTACCTGATGAATGATAGTTGGAATTTTTTAATTATTTGGAAATGTAAACGAATTTGTAAGATATTTTAGTGTTTATATTATATTTAGAATTCAAACTCTTAAATGCCAGTTTAAGTTGTATAACATAATTACGTGGTTTTATGAATTATCAGGAAATTTCTTAAATTTTATATATAAGAATCTTTAATCAAAATTTTTAGATATCATAAATTGGATATTTTTTCCATTTAGTGCACTTAATCTAACCCAATTTCGATACTATAAATTTTTTTTAATGAAGTATAATCGATTGTCAGTGTGGTGAGTTCCCATATTGAATATTTGATGTTAATGCGGTATAATTACGCGTTTTAGAATGATTTAAGCTGCTCAATATTGCGTCAAGGATTTACTGGAAGCAAGTTTAGAATTTAGAAAAATTTATTGTTAGTGTTAAGTTCTACTATTGCTGCATACCAAAAAATATTAGTTTTTATGTATAATAACGTTCGTAAAAATTATAACTTATCACCTGATATAATTATCGTTCATTTAACGTAAAAATAATAATAATGCAGGTCTTAGCAGTTGTGGTACCCGATTTGAAAAATATTGATAGAATCTCATAGACTTAGTAGTAGTTATTCTTAATATTCAAAATATATTTTAAAAATTAAATAACGAATGTGTATATAATTTTATTAGCTTATATTGGCATAAACTGTTATAAACAATAGTTTTTAACACCGATTTTTGTGTGTTCTGAACTCTCAAAATGTCGAAATTTAAGTTTTTGGCTTCATAATATTCTATAGACATTATAAGACTAGCCTGCTGAATCTATCTTGGAACATGTTTGATCAAATTTAATCTAAAGTCACTATTACTTTGTAATAAGATTTTCCTGGATTTCACTGATCAGAATTGTTAAATATTCATCTCGCTGTCTTTAAGAGCAACACGTGCGGTGCAAAGGATCTAAAGGTTCTGCGAAGTTGAATTTTTGTAAATTTTAAAATTCTTAATATATAAGTATCCGTAATATAACGAGTTCCATCAGAATATTTTTACATTTTCACTGAATCTGGAAATATAAATATGGAAAATTTAATGATGTACAATATATGACCAAAGAGTATACGAAGTGAAACAAGAAGCAACAATAATTCATTTTTCTGTTGTCAATTTTTTAAGTGACATTTATTTTCGGTTAGTAGATTTATGTGAAAATTTTGACTGTTCTTGCCAAATCAGCGGCGCGTTATGGCTTAATGGGGCCCCGGGCAAATTTGAATTTGGGGGTCCCATGTATAGAGTTGAATTTTTCTTCGAGGGAAATCCCATGCCTCCGGTATAATTTAACCATGTGTAATATGATATAGGATTTTAAGATTGTAGCTATAATGGCCTATTTCACGAGGATGGTTTCTATTTTGAAATAGAAACAATAAAATTCAATTATACATTTGCTCTGGTTATTGTTGATTAATAATAGATATCATTTACTACCGCGCTTATTTCGCAGCTGAAGGCGCTTGAAGTCCTTCAGCTCATGTTCAGCAGAAAAGGAGGCGGAATGACACTCTAAGGTCCCGTAGAAAATATATTATGAGATATGATCATTGCATAGGGCTGATCTGTACACGGCAATGCATCTGCCCTGCGCTAGGGTGTTTATATTTCATATGTTGTCATACGCCTGCCACACATCTGCAATCTAGGATCCCTAGATAAAGGATAGAAATTTAATTTCTGATTTTTTTATTACAAAAATAAGTTTATAGAATATTGATTTGTGGACTTGGGGCCCCGTGTTGATGGAGGCCCCAGGCAATTGCATTTTTTGCCCATAGGATAACGCGTCACTGTGCCAAATTTAATCATAAAAGTATTATAAGATCATTTAGTGAAATAATTTAATCTGAACTTCTTGCGGAATTTGATATATATATATTAAACGAAGGCAATTTCCGCCATCATCTGAATAGGCAACAAAAAGATAAAAGACCGCGCCCTTCATAAGGTTAAGACGTGCTGCACGATGGCTCCAAGGAAATAGTTTTGAAATTTTACAAAAGTACAATAGCAACCACTTAAAAGTCCGATAGAATTGACTCCAATCGAATGGGAAGGCCGAAACAAAAAAAAAGAAAACTAGTGGATCAGGGATCAACGGTCGAAGGATGATAAGATATAAAATGCTTTTCGATTGTCAAAGAAAGCTAGTGGATCAGGGATCAACGGTCGAAGGATGATAAGATATAAAATGCTTTTCGATTGTCATTTTTCCGGGCTTTGCAATCGTTGCAATTTTACTCTGGCATTGGGAATGAGGGAACATTATATTGTTGCAGCATGAGCTAAACTTTTTGCAGCGTCGGCCGGATTGGCCGCGTGGAAACGCTTCGGCTTTCTATTCTAGAAGGCCCGGGTTCGAATCCGGGTCCCACCCCTTGAAAATATTTATCACGGGGTCCGGGCCTGGCCTGGCCCGCCGATCCCCGTCCTCCACAATCCGGCTGACCCCTCCACGGGTGGGCAGCCTGTCCTGGCCCGCCGATCCCCGTCCTCCACAGTCCGGCTGACCCCTCCACGGATGGACAGCCAGTGGAAGGGCTTGTTTCGCCCCGCCACATAGTATTCTACCTGAATGGAGTGTGGTGTTATCTGTTGACAAAAAAAAACCTTATGCAGCTCGGCCGAATTGACCGCATGAACGCTTCGTCATTCCATTTTGGAGGACTCGGATTCGATTCTCGGTCCCACTCCTAGGAAAAATTTATCATGGGGCCAGGTTCGGCCTGTCGATCCCCATCCTCCATAATTCGGCTGATTCTTCACTCCCAAAAAGTGTGGATCCTTGGAAGGGCTTATTTTGACCTACCACTCAGTATTTAATGAGAGTGGAAAGTGGCGACATCTATTGCCAAAATAACTTTTGCACTCTCAGAAAATTTTCTTAAATCAACCAATGAGTCATTCGAATTTGTAACAAATATTTTAAATTTTTATATTTAATTGATTTTAAATGTTTTAATGTTAAGTTTATAAATGATAAGAACTGAAAGGAAACACGTGTTAAAATAAAAATTTAGAATTGAACAAGGAAGTACAAATAAGGAAAATCGAAAAGAAAAGAAAAAATTATATTGTAATGTTTCATTTATTGTAAATGTAAATTATTTATAAAAAGAAATACATTATGTGTATTTTCATTGCGGTATTGTTATTATACTTTATTTTTGCATTTTATTTCTTTCCAATCAGTGAGATTACTAAATGGAAGGGCCAGTTCCAATCATCTGCTTACAGCCACACTTGTGGAGGGGGACCGAATAGTGAAAGACAAGGATCGTCGGGCCGGGCCCAGAACCCCGAAACAATTTTTCAGGAGATGCTGGATACGGGACGCAAACCCGGGTTTCTAGCGTGGCATGCCAACGCGTTACCATTCGATTATCCGGTCACCACTGTAATTAGAATAGAAAATCGAGGAAAATATTATTAACATCTCGATATTTATTACTTTAAAATATTTATTTTTTGGAAATAACATCAATGCTGACGACGGTCGGCAGGATTGGCCGCGTGGAAACGCTTCGGCTTTTCACTCTGGAGGACCCGGGTTCGAGTCTCGGGTTCCACTCCTTGAAAATATTTATCATGGGATCAGGGCCCGGCCCGTCGATCCCCGTCCTTCACAATCCGGCTGACCCCTACGCAGGAGTGGGCAGCCTGTGGAAGGGCTTGTTTCGCCCCGCCACATAGTATTCTACCTGAATGGAGTGTGGCGTCATCTGCTAACAAAAAAAATCTAAAAATGCTGGCGACGGCAAAATAATAGTATTCTTTGCCTGCGAATGCATCGATGTCATTAAACACACTAAAATGGCGGGGCGAAACAAGCTCTTCCACAGACTATCTCCAATGTGGAGCAGTCAACTAAATTGTAGAGGACGGGGATCCATGAGTCGAGTCGATCCTATGATAAATATTTCTAAGGGATGGGATCCAAGAATCTAACCCGTGTTCTCCAGAGAGGAAAGCTAAAGCGTTTCTATGTGGCTAATCAGGCCAACTATGAAATAGGTTTAGCTGAGCCTAGGGCATTGAAACGGGAATCTGTTTAGCTTTCAGTAGAGTAACCTGCAGCGTTAGATATGTCCATCCGGGAATTAGAACCACTTTGAACGAGTCGATAAAGATAATGTTTACTTCAAATAGGATCTAGTTATATAATCCTCAACAAGTTAAAATTTAGATGATGAGCGTAAAAACCTAAAAAGAAGATCCTGTGTTCTATGAAAATGAAAACAGGTATCGGTGAAACGATTCAATTTAACGCTTTCCCATTGAGAGGCCGGATCCTCATGAAGGAAAACTCGGATTTGATTCTGTATCTTGGTCCTTATATAAATTACATTAAATGGTCTGGGACCGACACTGATATTCAGCCTCTACAGAAATGTGACTGGAAGAATTCTGGTTCTCTTATTTAGTAACCAATAACCAACGTCCTTGACAATAACTTGGAAAGTGATGCCATCCATTGATAAAAGTTTTTTTATCAATGGATAAAAAAAACTTAAATATATTAACTGCGTAAATAATTGTTTGTTTTAAACAATTATTTACGCAGAAATTCCGACTGCCATTTTACATGTATAAAAAATTATTATAAAAAACAAACAATTATTTACGCAGAAATTCCGACTGCCATTTTACATGTATAAAAAATTATTATAGATTTTATTATGGTTTATGGGTTTAATCAAGGAAGTTCGGTTTAATAATATCAATGTCTAATATTAATTCAAGTGTTTCTTAATTCTTATAAAACTAGTAAAATTTTATATAAATAAAATAATTTAGATTCTCTTCATTTTCATGTTCATTTTACAAAACGTTTTCTGACAAAATGGAGGGGAAATATCAAGGGAAGTACTAAATGGTACTAATTTAAATAGATATTGAATAAAATATTAAACTATTTAGAAAATAGAACGATCAATAATTTACTTTATATTATAAATTCATATTAATATATATTAAAAAGTATAT
>AYEL01071567.1:0-16811 GCA_000484575.1 Olivierus martensii
ACAGTAGGCAGACGCTCTACCGATGCTGCTATCAGTCTCTATCGCTTATTCTTGTCAGTTTAGAGCACGTGACGAGCACATCCCGCACGTATACTTCCCTCCCTATTCTCAGTCACAACAGACAAGTCCATTTGAAACTGTCTTGAATCTCGGTACAAGTACCTGACTTTACAATTGATCAACTTCCGGTGAGCTTAGCCCCTACGAGATAGGTACAAAACTTTATGCAACCGACTGTACACTGACTCGTAATCTTACAAAGGTGATCTTTCAAATCCATAAAAGAAAATAATGATTACTCTTTTATTATGCAAGTAAGCGCGTATGTTTATCTCATGAAAGATAAGAAAAATGTTATTTTCAATAATATGAAAGTTTAATTTCAAAGTTCAAGTTTACCGTAAAAAAACAAATAAAAAATATAGGTGGCATGGAACTATCATCATTCCTGTATAGAGACACGCTGTCGTTTCTCTCGCTGAAATTAGCGAGAGACCTGACCGGGTCTCTTGATCCATCATCGAATAGCCTTTCCGAAATCCAGCTTATTCTCTTGGTTGATTCGAATCCAGTACTTGTTCCAATCTTCTTGTGAGGATGATTGTAAAGACATTGTATATTGTCGAGAGTAGACTGATAGGCCTGTAGTTTTTAAGATCTGTTTTATCTCCCTTTTTATGTATCGGCACTATGACTGCATTTTTCCAGCTGTCCGGTATCTGTCCTGTTCGCATGCAGTCAAAGAATATCCTGGCCAGTTACTTGTATACTGGTACTTCTACTTCCTTTAAGAGTTTGATGTTGATATTGTCTTCTCTTGGGGCTTTTCCACACTTCATCTTCTTAACTGCTTTCTCAGCTTCTTGCAGTAATATTACTGGGATATCTTCTGCATTTGCTGGTCCTGACATTTGCTTGCCTCTGTTGGTCTCTTGGTCTGTATAGTTCCTCATAGAAGATTGCTGCTTTTTCTACTATACCAGGGGTGGCCAAGCTTCATGTGATTAGGAGCCATATAGGAAACTTTCAAATACTTGAGAGCCACAATCAGTTTCTTTTTGGGTCAATGAGAGCCAGATTAGTTTTTCCGGGTAATCTTAATAATGGTTTCAAAATTATTTATTATATATTTCATAATCATTTATTTCATTTAGATCAGGGCTGTCTAATTAAAATGAACCCAAGGGCCATAGCCGAGTTTACTAGACATACGGAGGGCCACAGTTACAAAAAAGGGGGAGGTACTTTGATACTTGACACACTATTGTCTCAACAAACGGAAAGTATAAATATAACACTTTTTGGAAAATAAAGAAATTTATTTTTGAAAAAATTTTCAGATCAACAAACCTTATTACAAAATTATATTTACCAGATTGCATCCAATAAACTACAAACCTTATAACAAAATTATATTTACCAGATTGCATCCAATAAACATGTTAACAAGTTATAAAATATAAACAGTTAAAAAATATAAAAATAGTATGTGATACCTATTTAATGTGATAAATGAGGGCAGACAGCAGCATTTACAAGGGCTGGATATTTACATCCATTCCTGTTGTAGTTATCTGCGGAATATGTAAAAGAAGAATCTCCAAGGCAGGTTCCGAATCGATTCTTAACTATTTTTATGTTAGGAAATGCACTTTCACACAAATAAGTACTACCAAACGATATTACTTTCTGACCAAAATCATAAAAGTTAGGAAAACGTTCGTTAACAAAGCAGTTTACCCATGTGATTTGTTATGAAAAAGTCATTTTCCCACAGCTCCTCATATACTCGATTTTCATTTTCTATTTTATGTTTTTTCACTCATTTCACAAATGCAACCAACTCATGGTAAAATAAAAATAAATTAAACAGTAAAATAAAATTAAAAACAGAATTTATCAACAATGATCACACAATCACTAAAATGGTGAGTATTAGAAACCAAAAAATAACTAATATATAGTCACAATTCAAAACTTTAAACTGAAATAGCTAAAACTAAAATTGACATGATTGAAAGTCTTATGAAAATGTGATGTCATTGATAGCTTGTTGATCGTTAAATAATTACTAATAATTAAGAAAAATTAATTAATTGAGTTAATATAATTCAATAAAAAACATTAAAAAATAATATTATATCAGAAATTGTGAAAGCCTCAAATGGCTTGGCGGGCCGCATGCGGCCCGGGGGCCCGCCTTTTGGACAGCCCTGATTTAGATGCATACTAGACTTTAGAATAAATAAACAAATTACAAATATATTATTTTGATTAAGCAGGTATTTGCTCCATATTAATTATTAACTTTCATGCTGTGGAGCCACACTGAAGTACCAAAGAGCCACATGTGGTTTGCAAGCTGCAATTTGGCCACCATTGTACTATACTATCTCAGTCAGTGATAAGTTTTCCATTATCATCTTTGAGTGCATTTAGTTGGTGCTTGCCAGTCATTATGTCTCTCCATGCTGATCGGAAGCTATTGCTATTCTCAATGGCCATTTGAATCCTTTCTACGTTGAATCTTTGGATATCTTCTCTGATTCTCTTTTGTATTACTTTGCACATTTCTCTATATTATATCTGGTTGATAGTGGATTTAGTCTTCATCTTCCTTCTCTTTTTGATCAGCTCCTGTGCTTTGGTGGATATTTTTTTTGATGGGATTTCTTAGTTGAGTTCCTGCAGTCTCTTCTGCACTGTCTCTGATAATTGTCACTGTCTCATTGTCTTCTGTAGGTTACTTTCTGTGAGCACTTGGAATCTGTTCTGCAATTTTAGGTTGCATTCTTCCTTCTTGATCTTAAGCTCTCCCATGCTGATCTTTAGTCCTCTGTGTTGTATTAGTCATCATCTTTCATGTTAAATATCCAGCTTGACTTTGGCATGGACTAATCGGTGGTCGCTACCGGTGTTGAACTGGTTGAGTATGGAAACGTCTTTAATTGTACAGTTGCTGTTGGCCAGGATGAAGTCAATCTCATTCTTGGTCTGTCCACTGAGGCTGATCCAGGTCCATTTTCGTTGCTCTTTCTTCTCGAAGAAGGTGTTCATTATCCTCAGTTTGGTGTGGTACTACTAGTCTTGTGCCTCTCTTATTTCTTATACCGATGTCTTGTCTCTTTCTATCATCCCCTTAAGTTCGGCAGTAGTTTTTGATCACCCTGTATTATAGTTTCATATATACAGCAATACCTCACATAGTCCGGGCTTCACTATAGTCCAAATTCTAATTGTTAATAAAAAATTTTTTAATTTACTTCATTTTTTTAGAATAAATACAAAATGTAAGTATTCTTGCTACTTAATATTTATATATGACTTAAACAGCCACTATTTGATGAGCTAAGGCATGCAGGCAGTTGCTCTAGTGTTGCCAAATTTACCTTAACAACGTTTGTTAAGATAAATTCAATTCAATGCTACAGAGAGATGTACGAAGAACGGAAATAAAAGAAACTCATGCAGACATCAATTTTGCGATTTTTTTGTTATAAAAAAGATCGAGTTAAAATTTTTTGTTCATTTATTTACAATAAATAAAACTTTAAATTCATTCATCTTGTTTTATTAATCATTAATTTTTCACGAAATGCATCTTTTCAAGTAGGTAATAACTTGTGAACAAACAAAAGGATCTTGCAGGCTGGCCACCACCAGACATTTCTCATCTCTTGTCAGTCTTACGCAAAGCACTGCTCTGCGTTCAGAATGGCACGGAACGACCAATTTGGAGAAAGCGAATGCATTCACCTATCGAGTGAGCCCTCTTTATCTATTTGTCTTTATGGGCTTAGACCCACTTTCTGTCCCTTTTTATTGTCTATTATAAATCTTTTATAAAGATTTTAATGTTTAATCGTAAAGAAATAATTATTAATGTAAGTATTTACAATTTAAAAAAAACATATGAGCAAATCGAAAATTTCCTGGAACCAATTATAATTTTTCCCATAGATTACATACCTCGAACAGTCCAGTTTCAATTAGTCCAGTAAGAAAGAGGAACCAATTAACCAGATTATGCTGTATACGATAAATTTTACTATTTTATTATTTTTGTATTTCAGTTTGGATATTCTCATTTTATTGCTGTGTGTTGTAGCCATTTGTGCTTAATTTTAAAAACAGTCTTCAATGTTATACAATTCTTGTTGGTTAATGTCAAGATTATTCAGATAAGGATAAAAACAAGATAAATTACTTTCTATTTCTGTCTTTAACCATTGTACTTGGATAATGTTAAACATCTCCCGGTTAAATATAAGTTCATCAAAGAAAAGCACTTCAGCAGTCAGAAACAAGCAAATAATTTATTATTAAACATAAAAATACTTTCGGTATCTTTAATACCATCTTCAATTACATGGAACAAAATATATAGAATACAATTCGAACTTTACATTTTAATTATCAAGACAAAACTATTAAACTGCTTTACTTTTAGTAATAAGGATCCAAACAAAAGCACATTAACCAGTGAAAAAATAACTTATTTTAATGTAGACCACAAAAACGCTTTCAGTATCAGCAATACCATCATCAGTTGTACACATCAGAATACATAGAACAGAACAAAGGAACATTTTTAAAAAATATTCCTTTGTTCTATTCTGTGTATTCTAATGTGTACAATTGATGATGGCATTGCTGATATCGAAAGCTCCAGTGTTGCCAAATTTATCTTAACAACGTTTGTTAAGATAAATTCAATTCGATGCTACATAGAGATGTACAAAGAACAGAAATAAAAGAATAAACAGGAATAAAAGAAACGGAAATAATGTAGACCACAAAAGCGTTTTTGTGGTCTACATTAAAATAAGTTATTTTTCACTGCTTAATGTGCTTTTGTTTGGATCCTTTTTACATTTTAAATTAGGTCAAAGAACATTTAATAAATTTTACATGAAATTAATGTTTTTATAAATTAACTTCAATACGTTAAACAGTCTTTTAATAATAATATCGGACTTAAAAGTATATTAATAAAATAAACTAAGAGTAAAAGAAAAAGAAAAAACAACAGCCATAAGTTTAAGAGCAACGATTTTTTACTGCATATTTCCAGGCATTGCTGATCTCATCTGCTCTTTTAACATTAATTACATTATTTTCTTTACAGGATTTCAGTATTTCAATTTTTTCGTTTATTGCTAAGTCTCTTTTGTTGCCAACATTCTTAATAATTTTTGCTTCGTTCCACAAAACATTGATGTCCTTTTGGTACGCTCTCTGCACTAGAGTGGTAGCAAGGTTACCATTAGAGATGTTATCTTTGTGTTCAGCTACTCTCTCTTTAAAGTTTCGGGCGGTGGTGCCGATATATACTTCCTCTCTATCATCCTCTATATTGTGCAATGGAATTTTATACACTCCAGATTTATAATCGTTATAATATTTTTGCTTTTCGTTTCTAGGTATATTAAAAACAGTTGGTGGCCTCGTATAGGTGCACTTACTGTTGTTATTTTTTTAGCACTCGCCTTATTGTTTTATTTGTGTGTAGCCGGAATGGTACAGGGAGACTGTTTTCATCAGTTGGCGACATGTTATTCTGCATATCTCCGGTTTGCTGGGTAGATGTTCTATTACCATTCTCATATTTTGTCCTTTGTTCTCTATAAATCTTTTTCATGAATTTCATGCTATACCTGTGTTTTTGGCCCCAGAAATATATTCTCTTTAGTTCTTGTTTTCTGTAAAACACATTAGAACAATATGTTAGACTTCTTTTAAAATAAGCTACAAATGTTGATTTTTTGTAGGCCCAGGGGTCGAAGGACCATCTGGGGATTAACACCGGTGTTGTGGTGGGTTTAATATATACTGTGGTTTCTATCTTCTTATTTGTCAGAAAGATTTTTATGTCTAAATAATTAATTTCTTTATTATTTTCTAGAGTTATTTTAAGCTCTTACAAAAGCTATTTACTAGGTTTATCACCTGCTTGTGTTCTTCCACATAACAAAAATGTCGTCAACATATCTAGAATATAATGCTGTATTTGATTTTATTAAGTTATGGGTCTGTCCCTCTACCTTCCTTGCTACAATTTCTGCTAGGACCCCAGCCATTGGGCATCCGATAGGGACTCCTTCAACCTGTTGATAGTAGAGGCCTTTAAACGTGAAGAATGAGTTGTGGCATATTAAGGGTGCGAGCTCTCTTAGTACTTCGGGATCTAATTCATCGTCCTGCATGTGTTCTAAGAGGAATCGATAGAACAGCAAGCACGTGGCATTTAGATTCAGGGAAGGGTAGAGGGACTCGAAGTCGAGTACACACATCGTTTCATTCCCTGTCGGTGCATAATCATTCAGATGTTTTAGAAAATCTTGTGTTGATTTGACTTGGTATTCATACTTCTCTAATTTAATCAAACACCATTTAGCTAGTTGTTTTTTGATGTTATACGTCGGCGAGTGCATTTTTTCTACAATCAGTCTTGCCGTAATTGGGTCCTTATGAGTTTTGACATAGGCGAACAGCCTGAGACAGACTGGGTTGATCACTTTACATTTTGTTTGATGAACTTATATTTATTTAAGGAATAGCAGTTATTAGAAGTTTTCATTTAATCTCCCAGTTAATCTCGAAATTAATCAGATTTCGCACATTACCCATAGCACATATAAAAGGCATATATATATATATATATATATATATAGACCAGATAGCCGAGGAAATAGTATATATTATTATTTTCAATATGATTTGATAAAATCCAATGGTATACCAATCCCACATATTTTGTCTATACATCGGTAGCTTTCCTCAGCCTGAATTCTTTCCAAACGAGTTATTGCTATAAGATGAAAAAACTGCAGCTAACAAAATACAGTCAACTTTATAGTATTTTACCGAAGATTGCTATCAAGTCAGGCCAAATGCAGAAACTATTGAACCTGACCTAACTATTCATTAATTGTAGGCTATAAATCAAGATAAGATTAAATTTAAACAAATACTTTTGATTTATTAAATAAATGGTTATATTTTTTTTTTGCCAATGTTTAAACTATACAGGTATCTCTCCTTTAACACGGTAGATAAGTTCCTGAAAAAAACTGTGTTGTGGGAGACCGTGTTTTATGAAACTTGGAGCCAATATAAAAAGGAGAGTACGTTCCAAAACCAATTAAAAACAAACAACTTTCTTTAATTCCACATAAGAAACATAGTTTCTATTAAGAATATTAATAACACGAAATATAAAAAATATATAAGACACTAAAAAACAATACTGTATACTTAAAACAAAAGGAAAGATAAAAATATACAGCTTAAGTAATATTCCATTTAATAATCAGGGCCGGCTCAACATACGATCGAGTGGAGCGCCCGATCAGGGCGCCGATATTTAAGGGGTGCTAAAGACGCTGGCGCATTTTATGTTTTGTTATTATTATTATAGTAAGACAAAATTTTTTTTACACAATTTAAACGGTGAACGGACTGGGCGGCCGCCCATTCTGCTCACCATTGCGCCCCCTCAAGTAGTCACTTTTGACGCTGTCAAAACAGACGATTTGAGGGGGTGCAATAATAATTTTCGCTCGGGGCGTTAAATGCTTTAGAGCCGACACTGTTAATTATATCTTCCTTACCACTGATTAAAGGAGAACTTTTTTTTCTTTAACATTATCAACTTCGCTTTCTGAACTTTTTCATGCATTTTAAACTTAGTGTATCTTCCGCTCTCTCTAAAAATTTGTAATCTAACACGCTACAATCCGCTAGTAAACAATTGAAAACATATACCCAAAAAATTTATGAATAAAAAAATTTATCTTCTCTTTCACATTCCTTTATTGAAGAATAAAAATTTATTTTTTATCCAAAAACTGAACGTTTGGAACACAAAATACTCCATTGTCGCCAATTAACTCAATTTCAAATCGAAATCGAAAATACACTGCATATCGTCCCTCTCATGACAAATTAGCTAAATTACATTTATGAATAATTTTAGCCAAAGTATTTCGCAATGAATAAGCTTTTTTTTAAGTATTTCGCAATGATTGCATTTTGTATGTGTATTGTGTGTCCATAGTATGAATTTACAAAAATTAACGAAAATATTTTGTTTTTCATAAGAATAAACGTAATTTTCTAAATATGTTAAGTAAAAACCGTATAGAATAACCTTGTTATATGAGGGTTTCCGCAATTTTCAAATCGTGTTGGAGCGAAACCGTTGTAGGAAGCCGTGTTATAGAAGAAATACCCGTATTCATAATAATTTTAAATCATTATGCACAGTATTAAATAACTTAAATGATATGCAATAGATCCTGTTTTGTTAGTCTTCATTACTAGCAATACAATAACTTTGTCTTCTAAATATTTAATTATAAATTATGCTAACAATACAATACTGTATTTAAAAACAATACTGAAATATATCATTTTTAATTCAGAAATTAAAAATAACAATATAATTTACAAGCAATAACAACCATGATAAAATTTAAACATTTTTAATCAGTAATTTACAGAAATTTATATTATATACAAGTACATTATTTTAAATATATATCAATATTGATAAAATTTTGAGAATTTATAAAACCAGAAAAATACTGTACAATTCAAAAATACATGATAATTTAATAAAATCAGTATATTCAAATTATAAACACTAAAAACATTTTATTTAACACACTGATATTTATAAATACGATGATGGTAATTTCAAGTAGATTTATTTTATAAAGAATTTTTAGCTGTCTTACCTGTTAGTAGAAACATTAATGGATTAAAATTATTGTAACTACACATTAAATATACATTAATTACATATAGTATATTTTATAATCACAGTACAGTATATTTAAATAACAACACTATTAAATTTAATCAAAACTATTGTGACTATTAAACTAAACCAAACATAAATTGAACATTGATAAAATAGCTCTGATAAGTCATTTAATACTTTAGAAATCATCCACACAAATGTTATAAGCTGATTATTATGAAGCTTTAATAAATAATATAATGTAAAAAAATATTATTTCTAATGAATATGTAATTTGCATTTGATTATTAATTTATATTATTTATTTTTTAATTTATTTTTTCACAGGTTTTTTTTAACATCCTATTGTATATTGATAAAAATATATCCAAATTTTCAATTATATAATGATCACTTATTTTTCTTTAACAATTTCATGCATTAAAAAACTACATTTTTGATTATTTTTAAAACCTAAGATTATATATTAATATATAGAATGTATTAAAAGTAAAGAAGCATCTTTTATCAACGAAACTATCTGAAAAGCAACATATATGAAAATCCAAGTTCACAAAATATTTATACATATCAAATATGATTTAGGAACATGAAATAATGCATTTTCTAATATCAAAGGGAAAAAACCATTCAAACATTTTTTTTTAATTCTGGCTTACCTGTACATGATAAACAGGATATTAATTAGAATTGTTGAAGCCTGAGTGTTTTCAAAAACTCAAGTTCATGAGATATTAAAGAAAAGCTTGGGAAAGTTTGAGCTACCCAAGCTTTTTTGATGAATACTAACTATTAACTCATTGAACTTTAAACTCCATTAATTGATAGTCAGTTAACTATGGCCATAATGAACAGTTTGTATTTGTTTTTTGTTTTTGTTGATACAGGATGGCATGAACCAAACTATTCCAAATAAAATAAAAACCAAATAAAACTGACAAATATTTAATATATTTTAAAAACATTATTTATTAGTTTTGTTTTTACAACAAAAAACAATAGCAACAATTCCATCTAAAGATGTAACTGTATAAAATTAATTCATAAAAATAGTATAAAAGACTAAAAATATGTTAGTCTTTAAATAATATATATTTTTGTAATTAAAAATTATTTACAGTAAGAATTGAAAAATTAAAATGCCATGATGATTTGATAATAAATATGGATATGCAACTAAAATTTGCTTCATAATAAGTGCAAAGTTGAAAAAATAATAAATTAATTGAACTTTTCTCATTAAAAAATACAAATGAGTAATAAATAAAGGAATTTAACTATATCCTATGCAGAATCTTGTTTGAATGATTTCTCTTTTCCTTGATTTAAAGTGCTTAGCAATTGGTTTGATCTCTTAGTATCATGGAGCTTGTTATAAATCTGTTTGTCCCATGATTATTGTCAGTGTTAAACTTCCTAATAAAAAGCTTCTAATCATTTTAGAAAATCAAATTGGTTTGGAGGTGCTCATTGTGATTGAATAAATATATATATATATATAAAACTTCAACAAATAATAATACTAAATAAATAAAGTTTTTAATTATGTAAAACAGGGGTGGGCAAACCTATGGCACTTGTGCCAAAAGTGGCACACTGAACCCCAGAGAAAAAATTTTTTTAAATTTCTTAAACAGTTTACCTATTTATATATATTATAAATCTGAAATGCCTGTGTACGTGTGTTCACTTATAACACAAGAACGGCTGAAATGATTTTTATGAAATAACTTTTGTTTGTTAGGGGATTTATGCAGGAAAGTAGATATTAGTCAAACCAACAAAAAATGATTATCTATTACAAAAACATGTAAAAGAAGAAATGGGTAAGGAACTTTCCTTAATTCTAAACTGTAAAACGTGATGGAATAGTTTGCTTACTATGTTAGAACATTTTTCTAAGATTCAAAACTGTGTCAGAAAAAGTCTGATAAATTTAAAATTAGATATTAATTTTAACAACAACAATGACCTTCAGTTGTTGACTGATACAATATTAGCATTACAACCAATAAAAACTGTTGTTGAAACATTCTATTCTGAAAATGTTAAATTTATATATTGGTGGTGATACACTAAAATTCATGCTTGACGAACTAACTGATCAGAATACAATGTTAAGTAATGAACTTAAGAAGGCCTTGATATATTGTATATAAGTGTTTTTAGGCTTTTATATGCACAAACGAATGAAAAAAAAGGCTGTGATTTGCTTTACAACAATGGTCTGAAATGTAATAGTCATAATTGTTAGTATGCCTGCCTTTCAATCTCAAATCCTAGAGATCATCATCAGATTGTTCAAATGAAAGAAGAGAAGAATATGCACATGTATATTTCTCTTCAATTTTTGCTGTCAGTCATGTTTCATTTGATTTGATTTGGAAGTGAAAATACTAGTTTGTGTAATTTTGTTAATATTTTACACTATTAAAAATGTTTATTTAGTACCATCATTTGTTTATTTGTGTATTCAGAAAACAACAAAAAAGATAGGTATTTTGCAATTTTTTCTGGCACTTGTTTGTCACTGAATATTTTTCCATTTAAAATTGATAAACAGTATCTATTGAACAATGATTTTTAAATAATCAAATTTAAAAAGACTTTTAAAGACCAACACTCAAGCTTATTGGCCAAAAAGCTAGAAATTTGGTCATTTGTTTATTTATGAATTGACCTGACTTGAGCCAGTAATTTTAGTACTAATATATAATGTATATAGATATTACATAATTTTAAACAAAATAAGATTTGCTCTTCTAATTCCCTATTTCAGGTGGCTGGATGGCCGAGTGGTAATGTTTTGGCATGCCATGCAGGAGGACCCGGGGTTGCATCCCAGGTCTGACATCTCCTGAAAAGGTTTTTCAGAGCTCTGGGCCTGACCTGATGATCCCCGTCCTTCACCATCCAGCCCCCTCCATGGGTGTGAGTGCAGCCCATAGTTGGAACTGGCACCACCTCTTAGTGATCTTCCTGATTGGAAAGGGGCATAAAAATGCAAGAAAAAAATCTTATTTCATTTTCTCATCTTGACTTTTATTAAAAGATATGGTCAAAGAAACTTTTTGAATCTCCAGAAAAGTATTATTCAGATAATAAGTTAAAAATAATGAAAAATTGAAACCAAAATGCTCAAAGCAAATTTTGCTGCAATAGACCAATTGAAGTGTAGCCAGTACAATGCTCATCAAAAACATAAATCCAGTATTCCAAACTAGTACAGAATAATCACTAAGTATTTGCTAACATTGCCACCAAGACAGGGGAAAGTCGGGACAAATTCCCTGGGCCCGTAGAAAATTGGAAGGCCCGGGCCACTTCCTAACAATAAGAATTTTTTCTACTTTTTTAAATTAAGTAACTGCGCATTAAAAGATATATAGCAGGGGGTGGTCAAACTGCGACTCGCGAGCCAGATGCGGCTCTTTAGTACCTTCAATGTGGCTCCATACCACGAAAATAAATAGTAAATATTAACTAATTACAAATACTTATTTAAGTTTAAATAAATTACATATATATTATTTTTATCTACTGTAAAAAGTAGTATGCATCTATACAAAATAAATGCATCTGAAATAAACAATTTTTGAAATTATTATTAAGATTACCCGAGAAACTGATAATGTTCTCATTGATCGGGAAAGAAAATGCGGCTCTCAAGTATTTGAGATTCTCCTATGTGGCTCATAGAGACATGAAACTTGGCCATCCCTGATATTTAGAATTAAAATTATATTATAAAAATGTAAGATAAAGAAAAATCTTTGTATTCTAAACAGTTAAAAATAAGAATTATTATGATAATTAGACATAAGCATTTCATTGAAACAGAGAAGGAATTGACAGACTGACAGGGCCCACAACAAATTTTTTAGAGGAATGGGATATTCTGTACAGTGGAATACATTTATAACAAAACAACTGGGACTGGAAAAGTTTTTTGTTATAACCGATGTGAAAAAAAAATTTTTTTTAAAGTTGCAGACATTTCCCAAAGTTAGTTCCATGAGTCTATGACATTAGTCTTCAAAAAATAAATCGATATTTTAAAGATTTTCTTCGAAAAATATAATAAAAAATAAAATTCATCAAACTTCAATTTCCTCAAATTGCATATAGTATACTTTTTAAAAAGAATTTTAAAGTGAATAAAAATTTGAAATCTTTCAGAAAAATTTGTCAAACCTCAATTTCCTCAAATTGCATATGGTATACTTTTTAACAAGAATTTAAAAGTGAATAAAAATCTGAATAATCTATGTGTAAAATATATGTAATATGTATAGTTTTGATATCTTTCAGAGGAGAAAAGTATATATATATATAGGGGCCCCAAAACCTGGTTTGTACCAGGGCCCGGAGTTTCTCTCGGTGATCTTTCAGAGGAGAAAAGAATATATATATATAGGGGCCCCAAAACCTGGTTTGTACCAGGGCCCGGAGTTTCTCTCGGTGCCCCTGTTTGCTAACTGATTTAGAACTTTAGAACTAACTTCAAATTAAATTTAATCAGCAATTTTAACTTATAATTATACTCTTAATTTAGCTTGTAAGCTGAATTCTCAAAAATCTAGGAATAAATTAATAGTAAATTTAAATAGAAAGATTGTGTGTTTATAATTCCTAAACTTAAAAATATAATCCATTTTCACTAAATATGCTAATACAATTTTTGTTCTTGTAATTACAAATACAAGAACAAAAATTAATTCAATAATTAATATTGAGATTATAATACAACTAAAATGGCAATTTTCTTAGTAGAAATTCCTTACAAGTTCACTGATTGGGTCCATGCAAACATATTGAACTTTCACTTGAAAGATCCAAATTCCTTACTTATATTTTTTTTAAACATCTAGGTCCATCAGTCAATCCCCATTCTTCACCTATTTGACCAATCCCTATATAACTGGGATGCACAAACCGCAGGCCACATGCTTCTCTGTTGATTTGTTAGCAGCCCACCTCACCATGTGTTATTTTAACAAGTCACACAATCAATAAAATGTTATTTGTAGTTTTGAACAATATATTTTCAAAAAAATATTTTCCTGATCTGGAATTATTTTTACAATGGTTCGATATTAATGTTTTTAATCAATAAGAAAAAAATAATAATCATATTTGTAATGATAAACATTTTTTTATTTTCACTGTATTTGTGTGTGTGAAATAGGTAATTAAAAAAAAATTGTACATGTGCACAAGGTAACACTGCTGCTTAACTAATGAAAATTTAGAATCAATCTTGTAAATAACCAAAACAAACTGCTTTAACTTTTGAATAATTCAAAATCACAAAATCAGCACTTTCAGCAGTAAGTAGTTTGCATTAAATAAATGTGTTTGCTCTTACTGCTGAAAGTGCCAATTTTGTGATTTTGAATCAATCTTGTGTTTGGCTATTACAAATGTCGAACCTAACATAAAAAAATTGTCAAAAATCAATGCAATACCATATATCAAATTAAAAATATTTTGTTTACTTTTGATTATGTTGCTTTGTAACATGTAATTAATAAACATGATATGATATGATATATAACTTTCGTAGTTTTTTTGGTGCCCTCCTATAAGCCACAGTGAATCTATGTGGCTCTTGGTCTTAAGAAGTTTGTGCATCCCTGCTCTAGAATAATCCTTCTGCTTAGTAACTTCTGATTGAAAAGAAACATAAAATCTAGAAAGTAAAGGAAAAGTCCTAAAACTCAATATCTATGGTTTTCAATAATTTTATAAAATATTTTTGAGAAACAAAAATGACTACAATAATACACTATGAAAAATAAACCTATAATATAATGTACTATTGAATGTTTCATTATATATAAATACACATAAAGCTACTTGCAAGCAAGCAAGTAGCTATTCAGATTTCGATTAAATTCTTTAAGGGAAATTGTGTTTATATTCAAATTTAGCAAAATACAATAGATTCCCCTACTTATTTGATTAATCTATTTCAAACATTTCTAAATTAGTTGATATTCATGTAAATGAAATATCTTAATGAACATGTGCATTGATAAATAGAATGGCTAATAAAATTAATGGGTATATTGTGAATATATATATTAAAATTTAAGATTATAAATGATAATTTTATGAAAAAATTATTCAATAAATTTTTTATTCATATTTCATGAAAATCCAGCAAAAATAAGATTTATGCATCTGTTTATTTCTGAATTACAGAATTTGAAATTGTGTAAATTGGAGATCTACTATATATCATACAATTTAATATTTAGAAGAAGCTCGCCAGTGTACCTGGAGCTACCTAAGAATTTCTGGCACATCATTTGTAGGGAGACATTAGTTTCTGTTTTTGAGAGATTTTTTTTTATAGCTAAAAATGATATTCTACTTATAAACAAAACTGGTAAAAATTGAAACCTTTGGGTACAATGATGATGTCAGAATGGCATTCATATTGGGAAATTTATGACTTCACACACTGACATTTAATGATGTTATCCAAAATGTCAGTGCTATGTCATAATGATATCACACACTGGTGACATTCTGGGATGTTATCCACTGTTTTGTTATATGTTAGAACATTTGTGACTACACTCATTGCAATATCACAATGACTTCACACAACTCTGATGTTTTGTAATGTCATCCATTGTAACTTAATATGTCGGAACTGTTGTTATGTCATTGCTATGGCATATTGTTGTCACACACTGATAACATTCTGGGGCATCATCATTAGATCATATGGATGAACTTTTTGATGTCACTAATTATTACATCATAATGATGCTACATACTGATCAGATATTTGTGACATCATTCATTGTTATATTCCCATGTCATGCTTTGTGATATCAACAACAATCAGAACAGACTGAAGGATTTAAATCATTGCCTCAAAATGCCTCACTCCTAAAATGATTTTGATCTGGATACCCAGATCACTATGATATCTGTGGAGAAAGTCACGTTGCAGAAGTTGGTCCTAATAGGTTAAAAAGTATGGGAACATGTGCAGAACAAACATATAGAAAGAATGAACCCAATGTACCCTATCCCCTAGCGTGATTTGGATTTTGGATACTCTATGTTACTTGAAAGATCATGGAAAGTCACCCTACAAAGTTTGATCCCAATAGGCGAAACACCTATTGGGAGTCTTATAGGTGTTTGGCCTATTGGACCCAAACCAGAGGTGAGCACCTAGTGGGAGTCTATGTGAAACAGAAAGAATGACCCCTATGTGCCTCTTCTCCTGGGAGGATTTTGATTTTGTGTACCTATATTACCCACAGAGTCATGGGAAATCATTCTACAAAGTTTGATCCTGACAGGTCAAATAGTGTGGGAGCCTATGCAGAACAGAGAAAATATAGATAAGCAACTTAAATTGTAAATAAATATTTGTTAAACATTTTTAAAATGTGGAAATATTATATGTAAAGCATATTTGTCTGGTGTCATTGACACACTATTTTTATCTGCATCTGAAAGATGTACAGTCTATGACAGAAAGGTTTTGACATCAGTGGAAAAGGTTCGGCTTTTGTACAATACGCAAAAACTGATCGAGTCATTATTGCAGTTGTTGATTGTTGTAGGTTATAATGTGGGTTGCAACCATTCCATCGGTTGATTAGCAATGGGGAGTGGAAGGAATATTGCATATTTAAGCGTTTCCATGCAAAATAAAACGATTTCGTTTACTATACTTTGCTCTTAACTTTTAACTGATTTCGTTGACTATACTTTATCTCTTAACTTTTATTTATACATTACGTAGCATAAAAAATATTAATGAAATAAATTAGGTACGTAACTTTACTGGCAATAACTGAATTATTAAGTAATAAGATGCATTGCATGCTGAAATGGTGTTCAAATCCGTAATTAAATAGGTTGTTCAAGTTGAGTGCGAATTATTTCAAAATGCCACCTACTACCTAAAGGGACCGCATGCATTCTTCATATCCTGGAATCTGTAAACATGTTAAAGACAACACTCTCAAGCTATTCTATAACCATTACCTAGCATATAATAATGTTTTAC